>PVKN010010140.1:0-22964 GCA_004027915.1 Capromys pilorides
TTATTTATAAGTCTAGTTTAATCATATTGTTTAAATATGCTATATGTTTATTGGTTTAAATTTGTTTGTTGATTGCTAAAACTAGTGAGTGAAAATTCCCCCTGTGATAGTAGATTCACCTTTTATTTTTCACATTTTTTTCTCCTCATATTCTTATTAACCTTTGCTTTAGCTATGATCTGGTTAAATTACATAAGCTGAAAATTAATATCTTCCTGATACTTTAAATCATATTGTGACTCATTTGATCTCTACTAAATACTGTCTCTAGTTTATTTTGTTAAATAATTATGTAATTATGCCAGTGTTTGTTGTTCCTGCTGTTTCTATTGTTGTTGCTACTGCTGTTGCTCGCCTTTTACTTTTCTTGAATAGCACTTTTTGAAATTTCTCATTTTATTTTGCATTTTGTTGTGTAGATTTCCTTCAAAGTGAGGAATAAAAGCAATCTTTATTTATAGGATGGAGTTCATGTACAACATGACAAAAACCAAGCAATTTAGAAAAATTTTACCCCAGAATTTATAAATATGTATTCCAGGTATCAATGACTATACATATTTCCAAGTTATAGCATCCTTGAAAACTTCATCCTTCTGAATAGTATTTTATCTTATTTTATTTATTTTTTATTAATTTTAATGATAAATAACAATGATACAGTTTTAAAATGCATTAGTAGTACAACCCCAATAATTAATACAATGCATATTGTTGTCCCTGTAGTAGTTATTCAGAGTACAGTCTCTCGGAGTTGGAGATCAAAGTCAGGGCCTTGGAATGCTGGGAATGCGCTCCATGCCTGAGCCACACTGCCACAAACATTTTAACACAATCAAATAATCTGTGTTGTTTGTCAAGATTCATTTTTACAGTAATTAGGGTAACTGTTTCTGGATTTATTGCTTTTATTTTATTTTACACTATTTTTTCTAGTTTCTTTACCCTTCATCCATCTTTCTCGCTTTCCTTTCTTCCTTCTTTCCTTGTCCTGTCCTGTACTGGCTCTATTTTTTCTCTTTGAACTTTCTCCTCTGGTAACTTGGAAATTACAATAAATATGATTTTTTTTTTCTGTCTCGAGAGATGTAAGTTGATGATTTCCCTAGAATTTCAAGTATGAAAACTTAAGAGGTCTGACACTGATCATTATCTTTACCTTTTTCAGAAAGAATTCAAGAACTCCACTATAATTCAACTTTAATCATATTTCCAGTGATTTATAAGCCATTTTCAATCAGCATTTTGTTCTATCTCTTAGCTGCCAGTAGACATCATCAGTGTTTTACCTAAATGATATATTTTATACTTACTTTTATATTTTCCAATTGGTATGTTTTCTTTCCTTCCCACACCTCAGCTCTTCTATCTGGAATCATTTTTATTTTTTCTGGAACAATTATTTCCAAATTCCTTCACACTCATCTGTGGATGACATGATTTTTGATTTTCAATAGTTTCATAGCATCTAAAGTCCAAGCAGCATATTACACACTCTGATGAAAGCCCAGTGTCAAATGCCAGGAGAGGTGGGGAGGTTGGATCCCATGGTGAGTCCAGAAATGCAGAGGATGGAGTAAGGCACACGCCTTTTGTAACAACTCTCTTGTGAGAACTCAGGGTCACCTGAGAAATACCCAAGAGCCCAATATCCTCCCACTGATCCCACTCTTAGAGTTCAGCATCATTCCATTTCTGCCACCCTACCTCCAATCACCTGAACCTGCAGGAACATACAAACCATAACTAAATCACACCAGCATACAGTGTTCTAGCCAGATTTCTTCATAAAAACTTGAAGAAATAAAAATATCAGGATACTATAATTTAACTCAGGACATACTTAGAAGTCAAAATGTAAGAATATATAATAATTAGTGCATATATAATAACTCACATCACCAAATAGAAAATATTCTTCCTTGTATGTCCAAAATAAATTCTTGGTCACAAAGAAAACTTGCACAAAATTTTGCAGTAGGAATTGTAGAAGTCACAGGTTCAACAACAGACTAATAATTTCAACCATTAAATTAATAAATATGGCTACCTAATCCTTACAACAAATATGAATTAAAACTCAGACTTCAAACTGTCTACCAAGCCATTAAAATAAAACTATTTGTAGCAAAATCTATAAGATACAGCAAATCAAGCTTGGAAAACTTGCCTTAAGTTTCAAAGCTAACACTAAAGATTCTTAGAGAAAAAAATTTGCGAAAGGACAATGAAATTAACTGGCACTAGAGAAAAAAAATATTAAAAAAAGAAAAGACATATAAACCCAAACATCATTTTTTGAAAATACCAGTAATAAAAAAGAAGCACTTGTAAGGAAAGATAGAGAAAAACATAAAATTAAGAATAAAAAATGAGACAGGCACAGATGTAGAAGAAATCAAAATATGAGCAAGAGAATATTCTACACAAATTAATGGCAGTGAATTTAAATTTCCCAGCCAACTTTCAACAGAAACCTTGCTTGGAGCAGTTAGAATGAAAACATTGAAAAATAATCCCGAAATCCTGTTTCAACATAATAAAACCCTGCAGCTGGGGGGACTGGAGAATTCAGAGAGGCTGCAGAGATTCCAAAGACATCTCCAGAGGCATAATGACCCAATACTCTTTTCTGAAACCCTGTGTCCCTGTTAGCTGTAATAGAACAACTTTACTTGAGTAAAGACTGCTTAGCAGAACGGCACAACCCTGGTTGTGTCTGGGGATGGTTGACATGTAGGCTAGCAAACTGAGAGCAGAAGATCAACCCAGATGTGGTGGCACCAACCTAGACAGAATTTTGATGGAGCAATGAGGGATAGAGAAGGAGTGCTCCCTTTTCTGGAAGATCTCCTGTCTTCACCATCCCCTTTGCCTTTGGATACTGGTCTCCAGTTTCTTCAGCCCTCAGACAGAAGAATCACATTCAAGATACTTCCAGGCCTCCATCCCCTAACCACTATTGGACCCTCTGGCTCTCCAGGGCACAGATGGCCAATTTGGATTCTTCAGCCTCTGAAACCACAGGTGGTCAGAGTAACACTTCCACCTCAGATCCTGTAAGTCTATCTAATGAATTCTTTCACATGGTTGTACCTATGATTTACAGTGATCCTGTGCCTCCATAGAAACCTAGTGCACTGTGCAAATCCGAATTAGAATTGTCCATCTCAAGAACACATCACATTGTATCTTAGTGAAAGCCCTGAATATTCCAGAACTAGCTATGGATAGGTTAATTGGAAGATCATGAGCAGATGGCAAGGATGTTGATTCCCTTTGGAATCAATACAAAGAATAAGTTCTAAGCTTCAGTTAAATATAAATGTACAAATCCTCTGTTTCCAAGGTCTCACTTGAATATTCTAATAGTTTCTCAGGATTTGCAAAGCATCAAATCCAACCTTGTCAAAATTTACATTCTTGAACTTTTGTTGGTATTGGCCACTACTTGGGAAAGTGTTGACATCTTGTTCTTTTCATGACTGCTCAGATGGAAACATTTAAATACTCACGAAAGGAGAAATTAGTGATAATGCAGTCTCCAAGGTCGGTTTCATGCATTTCAGTAAAAGTTTATTCCGTCCCAAAACAAAAAGTGGCGTTGAACCATAGTTTTTGTGAGCAGTCAGAAAAGTAAATTACAAAGCATATGTATCAAAATGTGCTATAGAGACTATGCGCTACAGGGGAAAATTATTTTTCTTGACAATATTCTCATTATTGAACCCTAAGTATTGCAAGCAAAGAGACCCTGAGAAAGAAAATCCAGTTAAATTGGGCCCAGAGTCCCGACCCACATAAATGTGAGACAGTATATACATTGTTTTAAACTGAAAGATTTGTGAAAATTTGTTATGAAGCAATACAGAAATAATGCACATCTCTGTAACTCTTCCATCTTATTCCACTGCCCTTTCAGCCTCTTCCTCTTCTCTCAAGAAAGGTAATTTCTACTCACACTTAAATATCATCTCTTTCTAGGGCACTATTCTTCCCTTCTTCCCTCCATCTTTTTTCTTAAGCTCTATAACCTATGTACTATATCTATACTTGTTTCATCTCACATATCTGCCTTCTTGATCAAATTTGCACCCTTTCGAGGCAAGAGGTTATGTCCCAGACCTATTTATATTGTCCATATCATAAACAATGCTTGCCACAAAGTAAATATACAATAAATGTCTGTGCAGTGTATGCATCTAAGTTCAAAAATACCATATTCAGAATAAATCATATAATTACAAACTTCAAGCGCCTATTTCACCTCTTAGGTGAAGGACATTGACCCTTAACTTACCTTCACTTCCTTTCTACTTCCTAAGTGTTGTGTCAAAACTCTCTCGTCTCATCTTGTTCCACAGCATTATGGAGAGGGGAACACAGCCATCGGTCAACACCAGTTACTGGCTTGAAGACAATGCAGCGAGTGGACATATCACCCAGCCATTCCACTCTGAAGACATCTCAGCTTGTGCATCTCTTATAGAAGAGCAGACTTGGGTCCCCAGCCCTCCTAGGTCATCACTCTCCTCTTTCTCCCAGCCAATCTCCTGCCCATCTAGGGGTGGAGAAACTTCTCTAAAATGTGTTTCAAGTCCACTCAACTGTTTTATCTCCTTGGCAAAGCCTCTAAATCCTTAAGGGATTAGAATTTTAGAAAATAAAAGCCAGAGATCCACACCAGCTTCCTCTGCTTTCAAACTCAAAGGGAATCATTTCCAGTTGGGGGTAAAAATGCAGACTCCTTGTGTGCTTGAAAGGAAGGAAAGCAGGGGAGAGAAACTGCATAAATATTCACCTGAACATATGAGCTGGTCTTGCTTTGCATTGAGTATTTCAATTCTGTGATTGATTTAGAGAAGAAATAGTAACAATGCAAAGATATCTAAGCAGAACAAGTCAGTAATCAGTAGAGTATTCATCATTCATTCTATGATCTAAGTCATTGAAAACAGCCTTGGGAATCAGAACTGCTTCTCTCCCAAATGCGAAAAGAGGAACAGGAATAACACAGGCAAGTCAAAATCTAGAGGAATGTTGAAACCATCAGCTTAGGTCAACAGTTTTAAAGTTTGTGCATTACTCTCTCAAGTTACCACTGACTAACTTATGTTTTGTAGTCTGTGAGACTGTTAAGTCCTCTTGATTGCAGTGCACTGCACATGAGGGGACCATTCTTCTTGTACATGTCCCCCCTCCCCAGGGCAAGAGTCTGGACTCTGTTTTACTGCCTCAGATCTTTCTCCTCAGCCTTGTAGGAGCCTTTATACCAAGACTCATGTCAGACATAGAGGGAGCCAGAACTCCCCAGCCAGCCCCTCTGTGAATGGGACACTGAGACACCAGAGTTCATGGATAAAAATTTCAGGCCCTGGACATGCATGAGGACTATGTGCAGACCCATATTGTGCCTCAGCAGTCCCCAGGGAATTAAGCCTCAAGTGTCTGCTGTGATGAGGAGTTTAGTTGCAATTATTCATATGTTTCTTTCTTTCTTCCCCAGCTCACTTTCAATAATCTAGTTTCCTGAAAGCACTCTCAGTTAACCTATTTGTCTCAGGCTCTGCCTTTTGAGTAAATCAGACTAGGACAACCTTACATATGGTATTTCTTCTGGGAAGCAACAATGAGAATGGACACACCCAAAAGTATGTGCAAATTGCAGAGGGGATGGGAAGGTGATGGATAACTAAAATAGGAATACTGCATGCTCAGCTATGGAGCAGCCCAGCTACAGAGCAGCCCAATGGTGGGCTGTAAGTGGCCTCCAAGAGTTCATCTGTGTTATGTGCAGGCCACATGGAAGAACAGCTGCACACTGCCCTCAGAATCCTCTATGGACAGACCACTGGCCACAGGTGGACAGGGAAATGCAAGCTCAGGCCCTGACAGTGCTGCTTGAATAGTGCAAGTGCTGATGCACCAGCCACACTCTGACCTCACCCCCAGCCTCTGAAAGTGGAGCAGCAAGAGCAGAAGATGCTTAGGCAGCTCTCTGGGAAGAGGAACGGTGCCAGCATGTGAGGAGAGTGGAAAGTGTTGAGCTGCTGGGAAGGATTAGAGTTGGAAGCAAGTCGATGAGCTCACAGTCAAGAACAGTAGAGGGAAGGCTTGAGGCCATGTGCTTACTGAGTCTCTCCAGGGTGTTCACACTGCAGCCCAGGTTTTCCAGGTCACACCAGTCCAGGGGGAATAACGGGCATATAATAGAAGAATTGCATTTAACCTACTCTGACACCTACCTGCTATAGCAGAAGGTCTGGCTCCCTGAAATAGTTGCCAGTTTATTTCTAGTATATCCAGTGAGGTCAAACATGCTTAGTAATAAGCTTTGGCATTTTCCCCACAAAAACTACCACTCTCTTCCTCTATTGATCTAATACTGTGCCCTTAAAAGCCCACTTGAAGGCTCCACACTTGGTCATTGACTCTGGGTTCCTATTAATCTGCCATCCACACAGCCAGCTAGCACCACGGTCAGTTTTGCTAAGTATCAGAACCTTTGCCAGCTCCAGAGTGCATGTCAGATAGCTCTGTTTCCATCAGAAACTATTTCCGCTTCCTCTTTGAGTAGCTCTGCTCTTGGAGGGCACCATGGATATCTGTACTAGAGACCAGCCTGTCCATACAGTGTCACTGCCCCTAAAGTGTAAAACCACGGTGGTGTCCAGGTTAAAGGAAAAACATTTATCCATTTGTCATTTTCCATTCAACTGGAGGCATAAGAAAGATATTGAGCTATATTTACAAATGCACCTCAATTTACAACATTGTAATTTCTAAAAAACACATTGTAAGTTGAAAATATTCTAAATAAAAATTCATTTAATACATCAAAATACCAAGCACACTGGCATAGCAATACAACATAATACAATACAACACAAAATGTTGACTGGTTCCCCTCATGACTGCAGGACTGACTGGGAGTTGTGGCTTGCTGCTGTTGCCCCACATTTTGAGAGAACCTGAGGCATATAAATAGCCTGAGAAAAGGTCAAAACTCGAAGTTCAGTTTTTACTGAATCCATGTAATTTTCACACCATCAAAAAGTCAAATTGTAAGCTTTTGAGGTTTATGCTGGCAATATTAAACTTTTCGCTTAAGCTAATATGCTGATCACACAATAATGGCCTCCCACAAACCTAACTACACCCTAATCCTCAAACCCTATGACTGTGCCACCTTATATGGCAAAAGGGACTTTTAAAATGTAATTAAATTAAGGGTTTTGAGATTGGGGGTTATCTTAGGTTACATGGATTGGCCTCGTGTGATAAAAAGAGTTCTTCGAAGTGAAAGATCAAGGCAAGAGTATCAGAGTCCTAGAGAGGTGGGAAGATGATACCCCACAGGATTTTGGAGGTGGAAGAATGAGGCCACAAGCCAAAGAAAGTTAGAAGAGGCATTCATGAGTTTAAAAGGCGAGGAAATGATCTCCTTCAGGTCCTCAAGAAGGAATGCAGTTACCAGCACCTTGGTGATAGGCCAGTTTCAAACTTGTGATCTCAAAAACCGGAAGATGCTATACTTGTGTTCTTTGCACTGCTAAGTTTCTGCCACTCTGCTACTGCAGTGACAGGAAGCTGATCCAGCCAAATTCTGGACCAAGAACTTAATGGGCATTATCTTACTTAATTCTCCATGCAAACAGAAGCAGGAAAGTAGGTCAACCAGTGTCACATTCCATGAAAGTGAGTAAGATAAACTAAGGCATGGAAAGTTGAGGTTGATTTCCTACAGCCTCACGCATACCAAATAGTAGTATCCAGGCCCTTGCCCACCCTCCATCAAGCTTTCTCTGTTTAGAACCAATTGCTCCATGGCTAGGCCTCTGTAATGGTTGATACATTGTGTCAACTTGAGAAGTTAAAAACAGGCTCAGCAATTCCACACTCTAGGGCATGGAGGTCCCATCCTACAGTGATTCAAAGAAATTGAGGAAAGAGCTCCAGTCTTCCCAGTCAACTTGGATGTCACCTCCTGGCTTCTAGTGCAAACTCTTCGGCTTCTTTCAGCCTTCTAGATCCTTCAGTCTTCTGGTGTATATTCATCAGCTTTCCTTTGCAGATCAATTGACCTCCTAAAACAGACATTCACAGAACACTATAGTGAGCTCCAAGCCTTGGACTGAATTCTTCAGTCTCCATTGTGCAGATGCCCTCTGCATGTCTCCTCATCCAACGCTATTGCTGACCATTATAAGCCAATCTTGTAATTTCTTATATATTTGGTCATCTTGTGTTATATCTGTTCCTCTAGTAAAACCCTGACTGGTGCAGTCTCCAAGCCACTCATGAGGCTGAATTCTCTGTATTACAGCATTTTCTATGAAATAGTAGCTGCTGCAGCATGCCCGGGTCTCACCTTCACAGTCTCAAAGGGTATTCCTTTCCAAGCCAGGGTAAAAATCCAGGAAATTAGCCTTCTGTTCCTGTGGCTTTCTAGTATAGATCTTCACCCCATTTAGCCACAGTTTTCTAAATAAAATAGGATAGTCACTGTGGTCCTACCTCTAGCCTCACCCGCCTTATCTTGTCTAATCTAATGCAGTGTGGACAGTTCTTTGCTAAAGACCAACTAGGAAACCTCAGAAGGAAGAACCAGCACTTAAGCCTTATAGAAGTTACTGTAACTTTGGAACCCTCAGAGGAAAGTTTTATAAGCTGACAGCTTCTAAAGATGAGAGTCCAAAACTCATGTTCCCTGTCCTGTGGTTTCTGGCATGTCCCACTATTCCTCTGTTTGTTGTCCCCTTCCAAGTCTCCATGGAACCAGGGTCCACCTCCTTCGGGATATTCTGCCATACCTAATTATTCTATGTTCAAAGTGTGAGAGTGAATTTGTTTAGGGTTCAATTCCTCTCCAGTCTCCCTTCTAATAAATGTGTGGCTCCTAGTTCATTCAAGCTAGTGTTGCTCTTCTCATATGCCAAATAAATAAAACACACCTAGAGTTAAGGAGAAGGTTCTAAAGCAGCTTAGAAGGAACTGTGGGGAATTGTTGTTAGAATAAATCCATTGTCTTCCTGAGTTCAGGCTAGAGCACAAGAAGTGGCCCAGAAGTCTGTCATGGACTAAGCCCATCACTAACTGTGTCACAACCCTGTGTGGTCCTCCTTTGACCTTTTTTCCCTCCCCCTAACTTCTGCTAAGCCCACGTGATCTGTAGCCATGTCACTTATGCCAATTCTGGGACTCAGGGTTCAGGATGGTGAGTGGCAGGCTAGCCCCATCTAGCCTGATTCGAGGGCCCTGTTTGTGCTTTTAAGGCCCTGACTATCTCTAGGCAAATGAATATTACAGTTGAATCTGGGACTTTTCCCAGAGGTCCCTGTGCTGAAAACTTGGCACCCAGTGCAGCACTGTGGGGAGGTGGTAGAGCCTTCAGGAAGCAAGGTCCAGTGAAATCAGGTCAGGACCTTAAAGGGACATTGGGATCATGGTACTTTCCTGTCCCTTTCGCTTCTCATCTGCCGTAAGTTGAACAGACCACTTCTACCACACCATTCCACTGTGACCTACAGTCTGGTCACAGACCAAAGTCAAGAACCCAGGAAATGAAATTGCGAGTCAAAAATAAAGTCATCCTCCTTTTAAGCTGTTTACCTCAGGTATTTGTTGTATCTATGGAAAGCTGTCAACATTAACCAGCTTTTCATTCTTGGGCTGAGGCCCCCTAAACAGCCTCAGGTCTGACATAGAAGAAATATCCCAAAGGAGGTGGACCCTGGTTCTTATTGCATCTCCAGGATGTCCAAAGAAAAGCCATTATAGCCCATCTTCTTTGGACATCCTGGGGATGCAACAAGATGCTAACTTTGTTGCTACAGGAGAGCAGAATAGATTGCATGAAGATTCTGTAGCTCATCCTAGCTCACCTTCCTGCAGTCCCTGTTTGCAGGTGTGGAAACAGGTATGATGCCCTGAGACAGGGCCTTCCACTTTGAGCTAAAGTGGTCACCATGTTCTTCTTGACTTTGGACTGTGCTCTCTGGGAAAGCTTCTTATCTCTTCATGCATATAAATGGTCACAGGCCTTACAAAGCTTCAAAGTTCCTTACCCAGGCCTTTAGTCTTACACTTTTTTTTTTCTTTTGTGGAACTGGGGATTGAACTTAGGACCTGTGCTTGCCAAGCAAGCACTTATTCTACTGAACTGTCTCCTCAGCCTCAGTCTTACACTTTTTGGAAGGCTGAGAAATTAACCTTTGCTAAGATTTTTGTTACAATGATGGTGGCTGTCATTTTTAATTCCTCAGGTGATTCTGTTGGACTCTGCTCCTGGCGATACTGATTTTCCTACACTAAGAAATCTCAAAGTGTGTGTGTGTGTGTGTGTGTGTGTGTGTGTGTGTGTGTGTGTGTGTGTAATTATATAAATCCTCATGGAACACTCCAAGAATCCTGTGAGTTAGTCTTAACATTGACCATATGAGACTCTGATCCCCAGCAGGCATTCCTGCTGAGGAGCCACTATCCTCACCAAGATTCTCCCAAGTGCTGGCTCCTCTGGCACCCCTACGGTAAGGGTCAAGAAGGGGAGAAGCTCAAAGGCCTGAGCTTGTAGTCACATGAGTTGGCCACATGAACTTTGCCTGATGCATCTTCCTAGTTCTGAGTCCTCAAGTTCCTCCTATTGGCCTCCTCTGTGAGAATCACCCACATACTTCCCACCCTCTGACTGATCCTTACTTCCATGTTAGGGTCAGGGCAGAATGGGTGACAGCCAGCTTCTGGCCAGAGTCTAAGGATCAAAAACTGTCACCCACTGTCCTGAACCCTGAATCCTAGAATTGGCATAAGTGACATCGCTACGGATCAGGTAGGCATAGCAGAAGTTAGAGGGAGGGCAAAAAGGTCAAAGGAGGACCACACAGGGTTGTGACACAGTTAATGATGGCCTTAGTCCATGACAGACTTCTGGGCCACTTCCTGTGCTCTAGCCTGAACTCAGGAAGACAATGGATTTATTCTAACAACAATTCCCCACAGTTCCTCCCAAGCTGCTTTAGAACCTTCTCCTTCACTTTAGGTGTGTTTTCTTTATTTGGCATTCTTTTTTTTAATTCTTATGCACCATAAGAATTGATGGAAGAATGTATCGGTTACCTGTGGCTGGTGCAACAAATTATCATGAGCTCTGCGGGCTTAAGCAGCACAGTGCGTCTTCTCACTGTTCTCAGGACCCGCAGTCTGCATCAGTTTCTCTGTGTTAAGGAACAGGTGCCAGAGCCCTACTCTCCCTCCTGGTTCTAGAGGAGGACACATTTCTCTGCCTTGTCTGGCACTTTGTCACATCCCTCACATTTCTTGCCTCATGGGCCTTCCCTCCGTCTTCTCTCCTCCTTCCATTGTCATCATCACATTGTCCTCTTCCTCTGCAATGCAAAACCACCTTTTTCCTCCTTCTTATAAGGACACTTATAGCCAGGATTGGTAGTGCATTTCTGTCATCCCAGCACTCTGGAAGGTTGTGGCAGGAAGACTACGAGTTCAATCCCACCCTGGGCAATTTAGTGATTTAGCAAGACTGTTACATGATAGAAAGAAAGGGGCTGGGAAGGCATCTCAGAGTGAAGGGCTGGGGTTCAATCCCCAGAAAGGACACTTGTGATTGCATTCTGGACCCATCGAACAATCCAGGATAACTGCTCCATTTCACCAACTTAAAGCTAACTTATTTATATCTCCACAAACCTTTTTTCCATATAAAATAATACTACTGGGATCCAGAGATTGGGACCTGCTTATCTTTAAGAACCATCATTCAGTTGTCACAGGGAAAACCCACTCACTCTGATCCCCAGAGAGACAGATTCATTCATAGCACAATTGGCTCAAACACACTATTTTCAGTCTTTGAAAACCCAAGCTTCCTACTCTACTCCATCATAGTACTTCTCATGAAATCATCACAAACTTTTGAATGTAAAGAATTACCAATTTACCTACAATCCCCCCAATGAAAATAGATTCCTACAGTCTGGAACTACTTAAGACCAAATGCTTATAGCTCACCCCTGGGCCAGTGGAATACCTACAACCTTTCTGTGGTCTGTGGCCAGAGAGTAGAGTGTGGAGGATGGGTTGTTCCAAATCTCCAGTGACTGCAAGAGCAGAGGGTCAGTGGTCAGCAGAGGTTCACCTTGGCCTTAAAGGGACAACTGGTGTCAGTTATCCTCAGAGGAGTAAGGTCAACAGAATCATTCTCACTGAGGCAAGAGAATGCACTTATTATATTTTAGAAATACCTGCATGGGCTAAAATGCTACATCAAATCATACTGTATCCAAACTCTGTCTTTTCTGTGTCATTACATGAAAATTCTACCTCCATCAATTTCACATGTGCTTGCTTTATCCCTTTAAATTATTCCCAGCAATGAAATTTCTCTCCATCTGTGTGAGCAGAGCAAAAGCAAGCAGTGCCTACCTCTCCATCATTTGGATTTTCCAGTAAACACAAATTCAATGCAGTCTGTGAGTTTTTTCCTGCTGCTATTGTTGTACAAAAACAACACAGCTTGACTCATAAATACCATTGCCTACGATGAATCTGCAAGCAATGCAGAGAAATGTTGGCAACAATATTCCACCTCAAGGAGTTTTATTTTCCCTCAGACAGGTGTACTTAGCTTTATAGAAGCATTCCTAAGGAGTTGGCTATATGATATATTTTGTAAAGCAAATCTCGTTTTAGCATTGATTTCCATTATGTTGGACATGTTCTCCCAAACCTTTTGCTATTACTGCTTAGCTATGATGACTGTATAAACAAAGAGAAAGAGAAGAGTTTCTTCAGCACCAGCTGCCTCTCTGGAAAGCACAGTTGGCCAGGCAGCCTGGAGCTGCAGAATGCTTTTGATAGCTCCTGTGATAGGCCCCTGAGGCCTGCTCTAAGTCAGGTAGCCTCCAGCTACTTTGTTCCACTGCTGGCAAGGGAAGAAGAGGTGGAGAATTGTCCTTCAGATATGGGGCCAAGTGACGTTCTGTTTTCAGCAGAGGCTCATGAACTGGAGACAGCTCTGAGGGCAAAGGGTGACTAAGGCACTGGTTGAAGTCACCTGAGTCATTGAATTAGGAGGGCAAAAGAGCTCTTAGAGTTGGTTCCCAGAGTAGCTGGAGGTCATATGCCAATTTTCTTCTAGCCTGGTGCACCTTGTCAGGCAAATCAGATTTCTTTCTGAGCCAGTTCCTCCATTTGTAAAACAATAGTAAAAAATGTTTACTTATCAAGTGATTGTGGAGATTGGACTTTCCTAGGACAGAAAGCAAGCAATTTTACTATAAAGGGCCAGACAATAAATATCCTATGCTTTGGAAAATGCTTGTTCAATGTGTGCCACAATGACTGAACTACACCATTGAAGTGTAAAAGCATCACAGACTATGTATAATTGAATGAGAACAGCTGTGTTTCAATAAACCTTTATTTACAAAAAGAAGAAAGCAGACTGGACATGACTCAGGAGCCACAGTTAGCCAGTCTTTCTCCCAGAGTGTGCTCAGTGCACAACCTGGTTGGGACGCTGGACCTGGCTTTGTTTGTCCTCAGATAATTGCCCGACCTTTTGTGTATCTGAGTTTCTGGGAACTGAACCTCTCAAACTGCATTTCCTATCTGCCTTGCCAGAGGACTGCAGCATGGATTTAGCCAGTTGAATGTGAGGCGCAGAACTGGTAAGCCAACGCCTCTTGTACAGCCCAGCTCTGAGTTCTGGTAGCCAAGGCTTAGGGTGACAGCACTATGCCTTGCTTTTCCTCTACCCAACTTGGGCTGCAGGTGGTCCATCTCTGCACTTCCTCATCATTCCCTGCTGGCTTTCTGCCCTCTCTGAGGCTCTCTGTAACTACATCCCCATATTCAGTTGTATCTGTCAAACTAATTGGCCTGCTCATTCATTTTCCAGACTGAACCATAACTAAAGGAGTTCCTGAAAATTGGTTGATTTTTTTAATGTATGCCTCTTAACACTCTGAATATTTTTAGTTTTGTGAGGGACTTCATCCCAGGTAATCTTAACTAGTGTTTATTGGGAGTTTCATTCTTGCCAGGTTATTTTCTAAGCATCTTATGTAATTTAACTTATTTAACTCATTTTTTACAGTGTGAAATTATTACTTTTTTAAAGTTTTTATCTTTTAATTTATAGCAGCCAGTGAAGTAGGTGATACTTTTATTGAATAGATGATAAACTGAAACATAGAGGCAAAATAATTTATCCAGAAACATGTGTTTTATAAGTGAATCCATATCTCAAGCACACAACTGGAGCATCCAATTGCTGCCACCCTCCCAAAAGAGTAACAATTGTATTCTAGGCCAAGCTTAAGAACAAAGTCATGACATGAACCAGGTTCTAAACTTCTAGCTATACATTCCAACAATTAGTGAATTGGCAGCCACCAATCAAATCAGCAAGGCAGCAGCCAGTCCCCTAGATGGAATAATAAGGCATTGCATGTCTGTTTTTAGTCTTCAATAGACTCCACAACCAAATGTAAAACTTAGTAAGGAAACTGCCATACCAGTCAACAACAAAATTCTTTGCAAAATGTCCAAAAGCTAACAAATACTGGAAAATCACAAAATCAAAATTTAATAGGTATAGGATGGTCTCGTGTGTTTTTGTAAATATATAAATTAGGTATCCTTTCTTTAAAAGAATAAAAACTTTTTAAGGGATTCCAATATGTATAACAGTTCACAGACAAAAATAAGGATGAGTAGATTTCAGAAACCAGTTCTTTGTCCCCATCTCTAGGTCCCAGCAGCTTATTGTGAAGGCTTCATTAAGCCTGGATTTTAGACCATCGTGCTAGTTCTTGTTAATCTCTCCAAACCTCCAAGAAGTGAGAAGACTCACTAAGGTCATTTGAGAATATTGTAGTAGAGTCAAGGTCAAAGGTACGGCCCTGAGGCCCTTGCCAATGCTCCTTCCTGCATCATTGCCATAGCCTCTTTGGACTTGGTTTTTGGGCAAATGCGAAGGTCTTAGCAGCAGGTAATTATGTGTGTCTTTTGAGACCTTCCACATGGCCAACTATAAAAAGAGCTGAAATGATCGGCAGAGAGCTGGTGAATCCAGTGGTCCGAGCCTAATTCCTGAGAGTCTTGGGTTTCTCAGCTATGTGGTCAGGGCTACACTGAAACAAACAGAGGAAAGCAGCTCTCTTGATGTAGTTGGAGGAGCACTTGAAGCTATTCAGCATTTCCTGTGACATCCAAAGCTCCCTTCCTAAGACAACTGTGAGTTGTGCCGTTGCTGTTGCAAAGCTGTGTCCCCAGGCTTGCTGCTCGCAGTTGTTTTCATAGTGTGAGAGCAGGACTCCAACAGCACTAGAGCCCCACTTAGAGGGCCCCACAGGTTTCTACATTGAAGAGGCTTCTCGGAGGCTTTCCCTTCATCAAGCCAGCAAGCTTCACTGCCATCACGGCTGGAGTGCCCAGCTCCGAGCACAGAGAGAGGAAAGCCAAGGAAACCCCAACTCTAGGATGGCACTTTTAGTTTAGGACACTAACAACTGAGAAGCAAATTCCTGAATAGAGATGGCTGGACATAGGCAGCAAGGGACAATACTTTGTCATCTTTAGCTCCTTGGAATAACATTCATTTTATCTGGGTAAATATACTACAGCTTAATGGCCACAGCAAGGTCATTAAAGTTCATTATAATAAACCAAAAGGTGTTTCACTTCCAAAACCACCAGTTGGGTTTCTGCAGTAGTTGATACATTGTGTCAACTTGAGGAAGCTTGGCTGATCAGCTCTGTTGGTTCCCAGCTGTGGGGGCCCCACCCTGCAGGATGCAGAGGGATTGCCCTGGGACGTGATTGGACCCGCCCTGAGGTGTGATTGGTTCCACCCTAGGGCCAGATGGGCCACCCCAGAGTGACTCAGCACAAAAAGTGTATAAAAAGGAGTTGAGGAAGACTTTGTGAGGACCTGCCCTGCCCTGCTTCCTTGAAGAAGTCCTGGTCTTTGGGGGAGCTTGATCTTTGTAGCTATGCCACTTAGAAGGAGCTCTGATATTTGAGACTTGATGGATGCCACAGCTGTTGCTCTTCCTCTGCTCTTCATTGTTTTCTGCCACTAAGAACTGTGTCCTTGGCCTTGGAGCCAGTGGAGTACGAACTGAAACTTCCACAAACTGAACTAAATAAACCTATCCTTCCTTCGAGTGTCTTCTATTTGTCCCAGGAAGGAGTAAAAACTAACTAAGGCAGTTTCCCATCTGCGGACATGTCCCATCTCTTTGTTCACATCTCCTCTCCCTATGAATAAATTATATTACCCGGATTCACTCACTGCAGATACCAGAGTAAGGCCCCCTGTTCCTCTTAGGACTCTTTACTTCACAAGGTTTATTTTCTTTGCAATTAAGTGCTGGTTGAAAACTCAGAAGTCATGCTTGAATTACTATCCAGCCAAGCAATATAAAGACATAAAGGACTGACAGTTTTCCATTGATGGATTAGAAACTCGTTATTTTTCCTGACTCTTAACAGCTTTTCTCTCTCTCTTGTCATTCCAGTGCTCGCCCCTTCCAAGATGACAGCACAAATTGGACACAGACCGTGCACTTTCAGCTGCCCTTCCAGGGACCCTGAGTACCTAATGGTTTGGCAGGTTATTGACTTGTTTTGTTTTTCTAGTAAATTCTTTTTTTAAAATTCCAGGAAATTGGTTAAGTTCTTGCCTCAATGAAAAAAGTCAATGTCCTTCATTATTCTCTGTTCTTCTAGGGTGTCTCACTCCCATGGGAATGAGTACCATTGGCTTTGGTCTTCCTGTGGTGCTTCAGCTGTCTCACTTACTTGGACAGAAGCCTGCATGGAGTCAGCAGCCTGATTTGGAAGAACTACACTCTTCTGCAACACAGTGGAATCTGTGGTGCCCACTCCCAATGTACCCCACTCAGTACCTAGCTGCAGGTTTTTCCTTTATTGGAAAAGTGCTGAGAGAGTGTTTTTGTGTATTTATCTCTAATAGATGGAATTTGGGGAAAGACTTGGTTTTCTTTCATTTATTTTTTTAATCGTCTCATGTATTTTCCAATGGAATAAAGAAATTGCTATCCTTACCTTTGTGATAATCATTTCCTTATGGCTCATTCTGATCTCACAAACTACATACATATCCTTGCTGTATTAGCATACATCATTTTTGAAATTTGCTATGAAAACAATCATATATTTTCTAAGATTTATTAAATAAAAGACAAATGTATGATGTAGCAGAAAGAGACAGCCTAGAAAGTTGCCATATGAGGCCATAGCTGTTGACCACAGCTGACTGCTGAGCACCTGAATAAGCTGTGGCCAGTGGAACTGAGCTGAGAAGCTGCAGGCCACACTGGTATGTTCTACATTTTTCAGGGTAAAGAATACAGTTATGTCATTCCCACTTCTTGCTGAAAGAGTAATCTTTCTGGTAGATATTTAAGGAATGGGTAGCTTCCCATACCTTCCTGGCTCACATAGTATAACCAATTCTCTCCCCACTCTGGGTTCATGTCCCAAAGATAGCAAAGTATGAAGTTCACAGACAGAGCAGTGGGGCATGAATCAAATATAGTTTATTAGAAAGTACAAAGAAAAGCTCCCATAAACTGAGAGGGCCTCCAAGGAGGTGCCCAAGTTCCAGGCTTTATATACAGTTAGCTGGGCTAAGTGTATGGATGTATGAAAATGAAGACAACAGGTTGTCACTTTTAGTTAGGCTTTCTGTCAAACCAACAGGGCCATCTCCCAATAGATCTGTCTGTGGCACCATTTGTAGCTTTAAGACTGTCAATCAGGAAGAGACTGAGTAAGCATAATCCAAACAGTAAGGCTATACAAAGCATTAGCATTAACCCCATGTGGATACCTGGGATGCCCATTCTTGATATCTGTGACTCAGATAACTTTCTGAGGGTCTTAGAGGCAAATCAGCTAGCTCTCATGTTGTAAGTTTTTGTGTCTTCTGAGTATACTCTCTTCCTCCAAATCCCTTTTTGGAGCATTCAATTTTCACAATACCTCCCATAACTGCCTCCTATTGAAAACCTTCTCTTGAGGCCAGCAAGATAGCTCAGTGGACACTCAAGCACAAGGACCGGGGCTTAATCACATGTATACTGCATGCCATGCTGGCCCCACTCCCAGGCACACTGAGCCGGCCACCAAGTCTAAGGCTGATGGTGCACACCTATAATCACAATGCTGTGGAGGCTAAAAACAGGAAGATCACTATGAGTCCAAGCTGCATAGTGAGACCCTGCGCCAAATACAGAAAAAGAAAGAAAGAAAAAAAGAAAGAAAGAAAGAAGAAAACCTTCTCCTGGGCCTAACAAAGAAGGAGGGAAGAATCTAAAATAAGAAATAAAGGAAAATAATCTAAAATTAATCATTACTTTGCATACAATGTGGAGCTGAAGAGACCTTTCAATATCACCTTCCAATATGACCATAGGATGGGCCAAGTTCAAGCTTCTTCATTCTCTGTGTGCTCTGCACACACTGCTCCTAACATTCCAATTATCTTTTCATTTTCCAAATACACATTTTGTTTTCTAAGCAGGCTCACATAAAGCTATATTGTCACTGAATTGACTAATACATGGGTTTCAGGAGCAGTTTATATCTAGAATATTCTATATAGCATTTTGGATTTGTAAGTTAATTTTTAAACTAGTAGTGAATTCTCATCATTAATAATTTTTTATTAGTTTGATTTTTCCTCAAGCAAAATAAAATGCCCTGAGCCATCTGCTACTACCTTGGACTTACAAGTTTCTATAAGGCTTGCTACTGTCTTCAGTTTCTTGTGGATGCTTTACCAACATGGCTAAATGGAAATAACTGAAGAAACAATGAAGGTGCTCTTAGGAGCCTATGGGATGGAGGGTTTAGCACCTCATACAGTGTAAAGAGTGCATTATCAGACTTGAGAGAATCCCACACATTTTTCTGAAGCTTATATCTTGGTCATTCCATCATAATAGAAAAAATGGCTGCCATACTTAGTCTATTTAAACAGTAGAGTGCAAACATCTGTGGCAGAA
Organism: Capromys pilorides; assembly: GCA_004027915.1. NCBI lineage: Eukaryota > Metazoa > Chordata > Mammalia > Rodentia > Capromyidae > Capromys > Capromys pilorides. Next base: position 19,056 of record PVKN010010140.1, read on the forward strand.
AAATCTACACAGGGAATTTCTGTCCTTGGTCATGGCCCCTGACCAGAGATCATACAACTGTGTAATTAGTTTAAAAGAGACCAGGACAAAAAGTATGAACTGGTCATATGACCCATCCTCTCAATCAGGAGAGCAGCTCAGGTACCAGTCCTACTGACAGTGGCTGCTCGGGAGGGAGCCAGCCCCCTCTGTGGGGAGGCAGCACAGGTCTTGTGAGGGGCTTTTCAACCACATCTATGCACCTGGCTATTGGATTTCATCAGCTGCACCATCGGGAGTATGAAAGGCCAGAGGTATAATAGAAACCATCATCCCTGCAGTCAAGAAGAATGAGGTCTGAAAAGCAGTGCAGTGCTGCTTCTGGCCTGAGCCAGGGGACTTACTGTGGTGCAGAGAAAAGGGGAATATCTGTTATTATTTGTAGGACATAAAACAGCAGTCATAAAACCTAGAATCAGCACCAAAGCACCCGTGGCTAGAAAGCATTACACAATGCCTATGTCCTTTGACTGTTTTCCTGATGTGATTCTCAGTCTCCTGACTTTGCTCAGCACCCTTGCCCTTTGTGCCAAGAAAGATACCATGTTGACCTTTGTATGCAGGAAGCACTTTTAAAGACTTGTTTTTCCCTCATTCACTCCACTGAGCTAAACCAGTTTGTGTTACAGGAGGAGAAACAGGCAACAGGGATCTGGTACACACACACACACACACACACACACACACACACACACAGCCTTGCCCTAAAACCCTCAGGGCAAAGGAGAACATTTCCAAGCATAGCGACTATCTGTGTAAAGTAATTGTTAAATTAGAACAACTCCCACCTCATGCTTTCCGCAGTGATGTAAAGGCAGAGACTTGCAGAAACTGCCTGACACACAACAACACATGTGAAGTGGGGGTAAAAAAGAAAAGATGAAATGAAAATCCATATTTGAGCTGCTTATTAAGAACAGTAACATTTCCAGCAATGGGCCCCATGGGGAAACAGTTGATTTGGCTTGGGATCAGCAGTGCCTCTTAGGTATGCCCTGAGAAGATGTGATTATAACTTAATTTTAAATCTGAGGTTTGTAATAAGAACTGGTTTTTAAAAGTCGCTGCCAAAGAAAAGACAGCGAGCACAAGCCAGCCTCCAGAGCATGAATTGTAAAATGTGTGGCACTATCCACAGGGTTAGGAGGAGGGGCAGGGACAAGCTAAAAGCTAATTTCCACTTGTCTTTTCAAAGGCTCTAGCAGGGGGAACTCTGATTATATGGTTGTCGGCCACAGAGGATACAACCATGAGCTCCTGAGATCAGATGCGGGGGGGCAAAAGGAGGTGGAAAGACTCATTTTCCTTCTCCACAGAGAACATTCTGCCAGCTAAGAGGTTTCTGTGAGATGTTGGTAATCTGATGCTTTGGACCTTAATCTTTCCATTTATGGGCTGATTTTTTCATTGCAGGAGACTGTGTCCCTCCCCAACAGATGTTATTTTTGTAGAAGGAAGACTACACAATAGACAGAAAGACAGTTGTCTTTCGCCCAAGTTGAACTCCCAAATTTGAAACAGCTGATGTTTTCTGTTTTCCTAAAAGAACTAAAACACAGCTTTGGTACTTACACTTGGTATTAACAGTGCTAATATGGGCATATTTGATCTTTTCCAAGGGTGACAACTGATGGCTTGGTGAGGGTCTGCTTGGGGAACCATTTCCTATGTCTGCGCTGCAAGACCTCATGATAGCCAAGCATCCAGAGGTTCTTGGAAATGAATTTAGAAAAAACTTGAGTTTTTTGGCTATAAACTTGAGATCAAGGGAAAGCTAGTAAAAGAGTAATTTTACCCTTTTACCAGATTCATTCATAATTAAGGCCTTAATTTTATACAATGTCATAGAGTCTACAAATAAATAATATCAGGAACAAACCTTCCAGAGAATAAAACTGACTATAATAATCTCTCTTTAAAATATATTTATATTTTATGAAACACAAAAGCAAAAGTATGAAATTTTAAGGTCAGTTGACACTGTGTCATGCAAGGCTTTCTAGACATCACATAAAAATCCCCCTAATTTGTGTGCGTTTTAATATCCGGCTCCCCTTGCCCAACTACAATTCAGTGACCTTCAAGTGCAATATCTACTCTTGTAGTTGCTTTCATCTTCACCTGAGTAAAGCACAATCAATGTTCCTGTCCAGCAACTCCAATTAAGTCACTGTGGACAACTCTGCTGACTCTGCACACTTTGGATTTACATTGAATTAATGAAAGCTGAAAGAGGTTTCCATATTACAGCCGCACTTAATGCATCCTTGTCAAAAGGAGATGTACTCACAGTATTGCCCACACATAGTAGGATGTTGAAGTTAAGCAAGGTGACAACCCTGAACTAATCATGCGGGAATGACAATAAAGGTCCCACTAGCTTTATGAAATATGTCACTTTTCAAGTAATTCCCTAGAGTTGGGGTGCTTCAAGTGGTTAGGAAGAAATGTTTTCAGAGTCACGTATTTTCATGTCAGTGGTTTAAACAGGCTACAGGTAGCGTCAAAGGCAATTGCCTCCACCAATTATTCTTCATTAGCAGATAAGCTGCAGGTCTTTAGAGTTAGTTATCACATGTGGAAGCCAAAGCAGCATACTATTTACATTTAATATTTAGAGGAATCATACATTTTCTAAAAATAAATCAAGATAATTGATAAGGCAAAAAGAAAAGAAGTATATGCATCTGGTGTTTGGAAACTTTTCTCACTTAGGCCTTACACATATCTTAAAGAATTAGCTTTTGTATGAGTTGTCTTACTTTCTGTATTTAATTAGAAGAGGAAAAAGAATCCAAACTTAAAAGTGGAGGTACATCTGGTTACTTATCTGTGTGAAAACGTTGACTGTTGTTTGGCAGACTTGACTACTTTTTGCATCAACAATATTATACTTTCGTAATTAAGATACTAGAGAAAAGATTCCTCTAGTTCCTCTTCTCTCCTGAGCTAGCAAGGAAATCCAGGAAAGACTCCATCCTGAACCACAAAGGGCTGCTGGAGGAGTGGTGTATGCACTCACAGATTTAGACAGAAAGCATGAGTTTTGCAATCTGGGACTAAGGAAGGATTCTGCACATCAAATGGCCTGTTGAAGGGGTAAACTGAGGTGCTTTGTTGGGAGCAAAATCCTCAAAGCGGGTAGGCAACTACAGTGAGCTTCCCACAGACAATTAGGACAAATATTTTTGCAAGAAATTGGCTGTGAGGCTAGATTTAGAAAAAAATCTGAGGGGCGTGCAGAGCTGCACCAGTGGTGGTGCTCTCCTGTAATCCCAGCACTCCAGGGGCTAAGGCAGGAGGATCGGTGTGAGTTCAAGGCCAGCCTGGGCTACATAGGGAGGCCTTGTATAAAAAAATAACTAAGCAAGTAAATAAATTAAAAACTAACCAATACCTGTGACCATAGGCCCAGAGGGGTTTCCCCCAGCAAGAGGCAAAAGTCATACCAATAAGGCAGACTGGTACTGAATAAGTATTCGGAAATGACTTAGAAGATGTTTCTCAGTGTCCTTCAGCTCTGGGATTACAGGCATGTGCCACTAGCACTAACTAGGGAAATACATTTTTTTAAAAAAGAAGAACATAAGATGATAGATAAAATAGAAACATACAGGTAACATTAGCAATAAAAATTATTAAAGAAGAGCTAAGCACATAGAAGGAAAAGCTTTAAAGAACTGAACATATTAAAAAGGAAAAGCAGTAGGCTTTTTAAATTACTAAAGTAAATATTAATTACAGAAGATAGAGAAAGAGATAAGCCACTGTATTTTGAAGAATATAACTGAAAATCAAACAAAAGAAAACTCAAAGATAAAATAGAAGATTCTCAGAACAGGAATTGTTATTTGATGAGGCACACCAAGT
>PVKN010010141.1:0-22945 GCA_004027915.1 Capromys pilorides
TGAACAGATACATTAAATATTTCACAAATAATTCTGAATCCCCTAGAAAAGTCTGTACTTATTATGAGTACAAATAATTCAGGGACAGTAAATGTAGGCACAATCACTCTTAAGACACCCCCCTCAAGGAAATGTTATATATAGTGAAAACTCACCAAGATGGCCCTCTGGACCAAACACGCCAGGTATGCCACAACCAGCAGCATGGAATGCAGAACAAGCCAAGAGAATCCATGCTTGTCTTTGTTAGTGCTTAATAAACATGTGAGTGCAATCTCAAGCATCTCAGCAAGAAGTACATTTGGCTAGATACATCTTTCTTCTGGAAGACTCCATCCACATGATGGAGAAACAGTGCTGATGTAAAACTATTTGTTGGCCATGATATTGCAGTTCAGCCTTGCAGCTTGGGTCCACACTCTCTTCCTTACTCAAACGCAAGATTTTCCCCAGAATATTAGCTCATGGAGGTGGTCCTGCTATGGTTTTGGTTTGGTTTGTCCCCAACGAAACTCATGTGAACCTTGTTCTCCAATGTCATAGTGTCAAAGAAGCAACGAAGCTTTAAGAGGAATTAATGCTTCTCTTGCTCTCTGTGGCTTGGCTACTATGAGGCAAAGTCTTATTAAGTGAGCTGGTACTTTGCCTTGGTCTCTTTCACAATGTACTCTTCCATGTACATCTGCTTCTGCTTTCACTGTTCTACTATGAAATGAACACAATTAAGCCTTCACCAGAAGCCAAACAAACATTCATGCTAAGCTCTTGGAACTGAGAACTGTCTTAGTTACTTTCTTTGTTCCTGTGTGCTGAAATACCATCAATCATGCTGTATTCCACTATGCTATCCCCTACAGTTTCAGGTATCTCTGTCTGGCTGGTTCACCATGAACCAAGAGAGTAATGGATTTCATATTTTCTTTCCCACCAACAGGACCTAAATAGCCTAGGGTTGGATTCTACTAGTGGCAGTGTTCTTTGGTGACAAGTGGAACAGGAAGGCTCATTACACCATCTGGAGAGCATCATGGTGGTGGTGTACCTGGGTAGTAAGGTGCTATGTGTGGTAAGAGGTCCACAGATCATGAAGAGAATGAGTTCCTCAGGGAGAAAACTGTGCATTTCATTTTATGGCCATCCATCATGCTACTGAAACAGAGGCAAAGAAATACAAGGTTCACCTGATACTAGCATGCAACAGGAACAGTCATGACTCAGAAGAAAGTGACTTTAAAGTGCAAAGACTTCAGCCTACTACACAGACGGAATGAAAAACACAATCAGATGCTCCCGAAAGGCAGTTGGCGAAGTAGCTGGATCCAATTCATACCCTTGAAACAGTTAATATTTTTGACTCTAGCACACATTAGGTCAATCTTGGTATATTCGGAACAACAATGTCCTGAAAGAGACCTAAACTTAAGATGACTTGTATTATGGAGAGATTGATGCAAAGGAACTACAGTGGGAGGCTGGGGAAACCTGTTCTCAATATCAAGCAGGCAGTGCAAAGGAAATCGAGGCATTAACCATGAGGTCTTGTGATGGAGTAAGTGTCCCGAGTTACCCTCCTAAGAAGCAACTGAGGACTTCTAAGAGGTCTCTTCTGGAGGATAAGAGTGAAGACTGTGGTTTGATCTTCATGAGCTAAGGCAATCAACATATGCTGGCACTTGCAGGTTTCACGGCAGCACACGTTGCTTTGCTCATCTCTTGCAAACAGGGAACAGGAGACATCGCAAGAGTATTCAGAGAAAGGTTCCTCTGAACACCCCAAAACAAACAAGCAAGTAAGACCACAGAAACCAGCTTGATCTCTGATCAATACTGGCATAAATAAATTAATTTTCCTGGTGAAACTTCTAAGACCAATACAATTTTTTTAAAAATAATAAGGGTTTTTTGTTTGTTTGTTTCATGTTTCTTGTGTTCATTTGTACCCAAGCTCTGTAAGTTCATTATTGACTTTCAAGTGGACAATAAATATATTCTCTACCTGCAAAATTTCTAGGTGATCTGAGTTGGAAATTGTTGGTGAGAAAGTTATAATAGAGCAGACCTATCCTTAATAGTGAGGGAAAAACTTAACTTTCCTATTGAATTTTTTTTTTTTTTTAGCCCTGTTACAGTCTTTCTCTCACTGTCAATTATAGTATTACCTTCATTACCGTGAAGCACAGAAATCCTTCCACAGCTCTGGATGGTATCACCATATCGTTGGTATCGCAAGCCGTTGAATTTTTGACCTTCTGAAAGAGGTTTTGCATTGGATCAACCACATAATGAACCAACAGATGCTGTCATCCAACAAGCTATTTTCTGGCGTGAGACCTCATTTTTTAGACCAATGGAAGCAAAGCAACCCTGTGCTTATCATGTACCACAACTGTCCTAGGTGCTCGCTGTCTTTCACTGTTCTTCAAGATAACCTAGGTGACTTAAACTTTTTTTCAGTGGTCACAATGGAAAATCAAGATATCGACAGATAGCTCATGAAATTTTCACTAGGAGACCTGGACCCAGAGTCAGAACTCAGCTCTGTCTCCAAAGCTCATGCTCCTTGCCTGTGCCTAGTTGTTTCATGCCTCACACAGATGGCAGACCACCCATGAGATGGACATCTCAGCACTATGGGTCTAATAACTAACCCTCCTTTCTGAGTTCAAAAATCCATTTTAAATTGGATTCACACCAAAATAAAGGTTTCTTTTAATATAAGTTGAAAAAAGTCCAAATCACTGAAGTAATAGCCAAGGGCTGGCCAGAGAGCTCAGCATATTAAAGCACCTGCTTAGGCAGATGCAGGGGCCAGGATTCGATACCCTGGGTTGTGTTGAGACAGCGATTGAGACGGCGTGGTGGAATGCACCTACAATCCCAGCACTTGGGAGGCGAAAATAGGAGAATCACTGCCAGTCTGATCTGTGTAGTGAGACCCTGTAAACCCTGTACTGTACTAAATACAAAAAAGTAAACAAAAATAAACAGTCATAAAACTCACATAAGGCTATTTTTATTATATTAGAGAATCACAGTTGCTAATTAGGATGTGTTTATATTATTTATGTGTGGGTTTGGGGTGTGTGTGTGTGTGCAGGGTCCCACTACACAGCTCAGACTCATAATGATCCTCCTGATTTGTGCCTCCCTAGTGTTGGGATCACAGGCATATGCTACCATGCCCAGACTCCACTACTGCCTCAGCACACCTGGGGGCAGGGCCGGCGTGGCATGTGGTGCCAGGTATTGGATCCTGGCCCTTGCACTTACCTAAGGGCTTAGTCTGCCAAGCTATATTGCCAGTCCTGATATGTTTATTTTAAAAGGTGTGACTATTGCATTATAAAATCATGGAATAATGAAACTACCATCTTTGTATTTTATAATAAATGTCTATAAATTAGACTATAGTTTACCTACTGGTACAATTTATATCAATATGACAAGAGACATTCAGCTAACTGCAACTTGAATTGAAAGTTATCATCTGAGAAAAAAATTAAGAAGAATACAATGTAATAAATGCTGATCAATAAACTAGATTTTCCTTCCGTGGAAGAATGTTACATTAAATGACCATGTGTCAATGACTACCTGTATTCAGTGCCTTGAATATAGTAAGAATGTGCAGTATAGTTAGCATTTACCATAACACAGTTATAACAGTGGAAGTGGAAGGTGATACCTAGACAAATGAGTTACAGCCTTCCCTTGAAAGATACATTAACAGAAAAATGTAATTTTAATAATAAATAGGCCTATAAGTGTTAAAAAGCAGCAGTGCATCTTCAGCTTTGCCTAGAGAACAGGGTCTCCGGCTACTCAAGACAGCGTGCTGGTCTACCTAGCAAGTCACCCCTGCAGCACATGAGGGTGCATCCTACTCTAGGAATCTGACATCCTCTCATGAATATCATGAAACATGACTCCTTGTCTTGACTTCAGGTTCATCCAGAAACCTTCAAGCTCCTTTGCTTCAATGTTATTTTGTCGTCGAGAGGGACTGTGCAGACAGACTCCAGTCAGCCTGGATATTTTTTCATCACAAACTGTCGATCTTTATGATGTAAATTTCATCCATACTCATTTAATTGCATGGATTTACTTACTGAAGGATTATCTGGACAAGGACTGATAAAAGAAGCATCTGGATGTTGGTTTTGGATTATAAGACATGTGAGCACCGTCCCAGGACCCCAGGGCACTCAAAAAGGCTTTCTTCCACCCACCCTGGAATTTCTATGGAGACAAAGAGGAGGAAAGCTGTGGTTTTCTGTGTCTGTAAGTGAAATCTAAATTTTGTTTAAGTTTATATGTTATACATATAAATAAAATTCTGAGGTACATAAATAAACTAGAAAAAACATGTTACATACTGCAGTGTACAAATGGCAAATTGTAGGGGCTGGGGAAATAGCTCAGTAGAATAAGCACTTGCCTGGCAAGTGTAAGGGCCTGAATTCAATCCCTGGTCCTGCAAAAAAAAAAAACAGAAAAAAAGGAAAAAAAAGGCAAATTGTGGCCACATCTGTAACTGTAAAGGACTTTTGGAGATGCTGTAATAGTGTGGCACATATCAACATTGCTTTTTTCCTCTCTGAACAACGTTACCTTTAATTAAAGGTGCAGGAACACCTTTAAATGGGTCATGTGTGTAAATCTGATTGTTACATATTTCCCCAACGTGGGTTGCTGTCTCAGAGCTTCTCCAATACCTTTCTAGTAAATTTTCTTACTACAAAAATAATAAATGCATACCATGCAGACTTTCGTTTCACCCTTTATGATGATTTGTTCTATGTGGGCCACATGGGGGGCGTCAGTACACAAAGGGTCACCTTGGGAACCAAAATGCCTCCAAGATCCACCTATGTGGCCCAAGCATCACACTGTCTGCCTCCCTCTAAGGTTTTCCTAAGTTTCCTGTCACATGCTTAGGCCCCTGTAGAACTGCTGAGCAATCATGGACTTTCATGTGTGTGGCAGGAGAACCCTTCCTGCCAATTAAGAGACAGGAGGTTACACCCAACTTTGAAGATTAGCAGTTCACCAACATGCCAAGATAGCGGAAAAACATGACGCTGCTCTGTGACAAGAGCCAGGAAACCCACAGAAGATCTACTTTATGTGGATAAATGTGTTGCTAGACTTCCCTCTTCCTTTTCTTCCCTTACTACCTTTTTCCTTGAAACTCTTCAGGCGCAAAGGCTGTTTTTCAAGTACCATGACCAGGACAAACATTGCAGGCACATTCACCAGACAAGACAGTATGGCAAGAACTGGCCACTTCCTCAAAGGGCTATGACTTCCTACTACCTAATGCCTTATATCGATATGAGTCCTTTTAGGGTAGTGAAATTGTTTGATTTAACAGTGACTAGGCTCGGTACTCAGCCTTTGCCAAGTGAATTTGCTGAATCTGTCACAGGCTTCCGGCCACATTCCTGGCTCCTGTTCTTCTTCCAGGGTAAGAAAGTGCCTCCACTTGTGTGTATCCTGATACAGAAGATACCCAGACAGGCAAGCTTGTTTACAGGGGTTCTTTCCTGGACTCCATGAAGGCCCAAATACTATTTGGCTGACGGTTGCAATGTGTGCCACATCCAGTCATTGTTGAAAACAGGTAGAGTTATAAGTCAGAAGCTGAATGAGAAAAATAGACTTGATTGGTGCCTCACTATTGATAAATCAGAACAAAACAGCTCTCATGGCTTCACAGAAAAACATTTTACTGACTAGGTGTAATTCATTTGTTAGGATACTACAGCTAATGTGGAATGTACTAGATCATTTTTGCCAAAAATATTCTTTTGTAATTGTGTAGCTACAAAATATGCCCCCCTGGAAGTTCCCGGATAGTTTGTAGAAGATGCTGGATACATTTAGCTATCATTTCTTTCAGATGTGACTGATTTTACTGATAAAATTTGTTTTTTTACAGATCAAAAATAAGCACAGTGGGTAAATATACAGTAGCTCAAATCTGTAAGCAATTTTTAAAATGAGAAGACAAAGTAGAAAAGATTTTCTTTTCTTGTCAAAACTTTTACTTTGCAAATTGGCCTAGAAAGCTCTAAAATCATGGGCCTGTTATGGGAAACAATTTATGAAGGCAAAACAGCAAAACCCACACATGAGCCCAGTTATGTGTTTAGTACTTCAAAGAAAAGATGAAGCAGTGATTTTTGTACTAGGTTCTCTGCAACTCCCTAGTCTATGTAGATATGTTCTCCATAATTAGAAATTTCAGCTGACCAATTTAAGCCTTACACACACCATGGAAAATGTCTACGCAGAAAATGGTAAAAAGCACCAGAATAATGAACACGCCCTAATGGGACTGTGAGGATTAAATAAGCCACTCCAGTCAGGACTTGAGGGCAGCGCCTGGTCTGCGCAGGCCTGTGGAAGCCAGGTTCTGGGCTCTTAGGCTGGCTGCGGGTTCTCCCATTGTCGGAGGTGGGGTGGGCAGTCTCAGGAAGCACAAGCTCCGCTGTGCTTTCACAGGATGGAATCAGAAGCAGAAATAAGAGCAAAGGCCTCTGGGTATGTGGAATCTCCCTTGGATCTCTAAGGTCATCACTTGGGGAGTTTAGCTAGCATCCCTCAATATTCAGACAAAACCAAGAGCGTTGCTGCGTTGTTGACCTGGGGAGCCGCTGTCCTTCGCTGCCTGAGTAGTTATTTCACTTTTCCTCCCAGGAGCCATTGCCAAGGTACCTGGGCGGTGCTCAAAGTTCTCCACCTCTGGGTGCACGAGACCTCTTGCTGTTTTGTTATTTGTGCCTGCAGAAAGTCCATCTTCTCATTTTGCAGTTGACATTTAAGGCAAAATAAAGAAGAAAAGGGAACGGCCTCATCACCAACTGATGAGGTGGCAAATCCTTTCCAGTCAGGCTTTCAAACATGAGTATGCTGTTACTCTGATGGGTCTGCGCTCATACGACAGACAGCTGGGACACCATGGTGAGAGCCAGCATGGCATGGGGATCCAAGGCCATGGACGAGCCACCCTAGACTGGCTTTCATCTTCTTCCCCCTGATTAACTTCAACCTCCTCCTTTGTTTTCTGCCCCAAGCAGTGCCCACTATGACACCATATGGCCCACACAAGCCCTACCCCCGACCCAGCCCAATAAACTCTGTCTCCCTGCCTCCTCCATGAGGGTTCATGCTTCTCTTCTGCAACCTCCCCGCACCAAGTGATAAATGATTTCTTTACCACTCTCCAGCTTCTCCTTGGGCCAGAGGAAGGAACCTTACAACTTTATGTGTTAGATTCTTCCTTATTACACATCCCTGTCCCATGTGTTCTCCAAGTGAACCATGATCAAAGTATAGAGAAACCAGAAAAGCATAGCAGCTGATGAGGGCTGCGGGGCTTCCTCCAGTGCCCTCTGTGATACTGGGCCCCTTCATGCTCTGCATGTTATACCAAGCCTCATTAGCACAGCCCGAGCTCCTCGCACATACGTCTGCTCCTGTGTGAGTCAACTGCAGACACAACCTACAAAAGAGTGGACATTCTCAAGTTGGACATTTTGGGAAACTTTGCTTTTCAGAGTTCAAGAGACAGTGAGCTTGCCTAGCAGGGCTACGTGTGAGCCCAGCCTGTCTTATCTCTCCTCACACATTGCCATCTCTGCATATTTCCACCACAGTTTCTTGAACAACCTTCACCATGCCCCAGTGTTTGTTCCTGTGAGGTTTATAAGGTGGTAACACGAGTAAAAGTCCTACCCAAGACCAGATATTTGTAATAAAATAAGAAATCAAATTGGGAGTGGTGGCATACACCTGTAACCCCAGCATTCTGGGAAGCTGAAGCAGGATTAGAAGGTCAAGCCAGTGGGGCAACTTGGCAAGACCCTGCCTCAAAAATTAAAATAATGAGTAGAGTTGGGGTATAGCTCAATACAAAGGCTTCAGGTTCAATCCTTAGTAGTGAAATAAAATAATTAACATGTATATAACAAAAGTTAATAGAGCTTGTGTAGGTGGAAGGCCCACGCACTCTTTTTTCTTTTTTCAATGTTTTTGGTACAGTGTCTCACTACTTAGCTTGGACTCATAGTGATCCTACTGTTTTCAACCTCTCAAGCTCTGGGATTACAGGCACACATGTGGTGCCAGGGATTGAACCCTGGATCCTGCACTTGCCTAAGCAGGCTCTTAGTCTGCTGAGCTATCTCATGGTTTTTCACTCCTTTCTTTGAAGATGTCTTGGTTTCTTTTCTCACTGCTGAAATAAAAGACCAGACGCTCAGAAGTAAGGAAGGAAAGGTTGATTTAGCTCACAGTTTGTGGAAATTTCAGCCCATAGTCAGCCAGTTCCAAGGCAGGGTAGCAGGGCAGAGGGCAATAGTTCAAGGTTATCTTGGTCTTAACCATCCAGCAGAAAAGTTGAACCACAAGGTACAAAGAGTAAAGCCATATTAATATGCTGAGCTGTAAAAGCTTTAAGTCAACAGCTTCTGATACTGCCAGTTCTGCTGATAACCCACTACTATTATGGACCGTTGGACTGTATATACAGCTACTTTGTCTTAGTTCAATGAGAGGAAACATTTGTACTAATAGTGTTTGTATAAGATATCAAGTCTGCATCTTATACTCTGAACAACTACTATGAAGACAACAATATGCAATGTATTGATTACTGTAACTTTCCTACTAACCTGTTTTGAAACTGTCTCATTGTTATTTCTTTCCTATTGAAATTAATAAAATTTTTAAAAAGACAAAAAAGCAGCAAGAGCAAAAGGGTGGGGGGCTCTTTTTCTTCCTAATATTATAAGCAGGCTACTACCCCATAGAGCAGGCGTAGCACTCACACCATCTCCATGGATACTTACAAAGTAAGGACCTTAATTGCTTAAACTTCTAAACTTCAGTGTATCAACCATAATGGAACAAAAATGTTTGCTTATCAGGCTGATGTGACACAGCCAGAATAGATGTGACACAGACAGCTACCTGAAAAACATCTATAGGACTCTAGTAATTTCAGGAATACCTATGCAGTAAATTAGTCTGTCTGTCTTTGTAGAAAAAAATAGTGTAGATAGAGGGATATGGGAAAGAAGAGAGAGACAGGGAGTAGGGGGGGGAAGAGAGAGAGAGAGAGAGAGACAGACAGACAGACAGACAGACAGAGATAGAGATGCTGAGAAGGAAAAACAAAAATGAACTGTGCTTTTTTCTTGTTCAAATCAGCCGTAACCTTGCATCTTGTTGCTGGTCCTGCAAGTTAGAATATATATAAAATCCAGGTTGTTAGGGATTGTATTTTTGAGGAGAGGAATTATATGTCTTTTAAAAATATATACACATGATTAATGTTACTGAAGATTGCTTCTGGTTTATCTTGACCTCAAATTTCAAATATACATTTTACTTACGAATATAAATGTGACAAGAAGGCATACTGCTTTTCTGAGATATTTTTGGTGACATTTGTCCAGAAATAGTGAGAACTTGGTGACACAGTGCACAGGAGTTTGATGATTTCCTATAATTTCTTGGGGAAGAAATGCTGAAAGATTTCCTGACTGGATCCAGTTGTCAGTATTTCTGAGTTGGTGTAAAGCAAAGACAACCTCAGAAAAAATTGTAGCATGTTTCAAAACTTAAGCATAAACCACTGAGTTAGTTGTGTAAAAAAAAATCTGAGTTTCTCAAGAATAACTTCTTCAAATACCAAATTTATATAGCACAGGTGAGAATTCACTGAAAATGGGAGAGAATGAATGGAAAATACCATGGGTCTTTCTTGGTTATAATCAAGAAAGTCTATGATTAGTAGTGTCAGCTTTACCCTGTGTATTGACACATTATTATTGTTCTCAAAATTTCGTACTTATAATACTACTTGAAGCTCCTGATTTTGTTGTGCAGCTATTTGCCCAAGCCATTGGGTTAAGGCTAAGCTCTCACGGTGGCTGTTTTTTTCTATTTCCTCCTTCTTTCCCAGCACCCTTCCTCTGTAGGTGGGTTTAGCCATGTGATAGCTCTAACCAATGAACTTTAAGGAGAAATCTGTCATTGGCATTTCTGGGAAGGATGCATTTGCTTAATAAATGGCTAGACAGTTGAGGAGGGGTCTCTAGAGAGCTTAACTCCTCTTCCTGTCTTTGACAGGGATATGAAGGATGCAGTTGTTGGTGCTTTACCAACTCTTGAGACTTAAGGTAGGTACCACATCCAAGGTCAAAGGGTGAGTGACAGTCTGCAGAGTGGAAAACAGAAAATGCTCACGTTCAAATAATACTGAACAATGCCACCCTGAAACTACCTGTCTACAGGCTTTCCATTTTCTGAGATAATAAATGTCTTTATTGATTAAATCCTAGTGGCATAAATTATGTTCAACTAATACTGAATTATTTAAACACTTTTTTCCTGATGCTTGGGATTAGTAGTAAATGGAGTTGAACCTCCCAAGCCTCACAGAGGAAAGATGTAAACTACACAAATAAGACAATAAATGCACAATGCACTAGGAAGTGATGGCAATCAGAAAATGGTAAAGAGAGAGAATGAAAGGCAGATAATGCATACAGATTACGTACAGCTTTGCCGAGCAGTGACCATCTGAGCAGACTTGAAGGAAGTGAAAGAGTGACTTAGGTGGCTACGTGGGGGCTTCCATTACTTGTGGCTGAAAGCACCACCTTATAGCCAGAGATGCTCTGCTCCTCTCTTAAACAGAGCTCACACACCATTATTTCTGGGAAATCTCGCAGACCTCCCACTCCTCAGATTATCCCCTTCCTCTTTACATAGACACATGTTGTTGTGCCCCTCATGCCTGACTTTATTTGTTGATCAGGCAAATGGAGGTGCTCTCCATAGACGGTCACCTCTGAAGGACAAGGCTGATCCTTGGTCCTGCCCATCCTGCCTCCTTGCCTTCTGTGCTTACTACACAGTGGGCTGCACATACTAAAAGTCATTACTGATTGGGCAATAACTCTATTCTCAAGTCAGATAAAAACGTGTAGTTTTCTCCTGTAAACTGATTAAAAGTGGGCACACACTAAAATTTTATGAAGTATGACTATTTGTTGTGTTTAAGAGACCTTCCTCGAAAGCCTGAAGAAAGTTGGGCCACTCTGAACTGGCATGAACATTAAGTAGGTCACAGGCACAAAATCCATGGTTCCCATTAAGAGGAGAAGATAAAAGATGTTTGAGAAGCAACTTCATTCCCCATTAAGGTCATCCGTTTAATTATACTAGGTCCTTAGCCTTCCCAACAGACTATTAGAAATGTCAGAGTGCTTCCCTAGGTTATGCTATGGCAACGTGTTGAGCTTTGTGTCTTGCAGCAGAGGAACCCGGCTGATTTTGCTGCTGATCTTGATCCAGTCTGCCTCTATACACCTGCTTTCCCAGGCAACTCAACTTCATCTTCATTTCTGCACAGGGGACAGGTATATGATGACTCATGCAGAAGGGAACTGAGTTTTCCAAAAAAATAGGTTTGAGCTAATATTATTAACTTGGACTTTTGAAAGAAAATAAAAGGACATTTAAGGGAACATAAAACACTGGGTAAGGCTTACAATAAAAAAGAATTTCACTAGAGGTACTTGTGTGAAAGTTTAATAAAGCATTAGCAGCTATCAAGAGTGTTTTTAAAGTTAAATCTAGAGCTTGCAGAACCAAGTAGACAATGCCCTTCTAAAAATTTCCCCATAAATATTAAAATGGAAGGAAATGCACTTTCTTTTACAATCTCAAATAAAATCAGTTATCTTCCTTCATATGTTTCTACTGATATCCATTAATGTTGGCAATTATTAACATGCTTATTTTCAATTTAAGGCAACCTCTCACATTTAAAAAAAATCAAGAGATAAAAATTTTTTTGAGGTGGGGCATGGTAGTGTACACTGCAATGCCAGCACTTATGAGGTTGAGGTAAGAGGTTCACTATGAGCTCAAGGCCAGCCTGGGGGACATAATGAGTTTAAGACCAATCTGGATGACATAGCAAGACCTGTCTCAAAAAAGGTTTTTTGAGTGGTATGACTATATACATCTTTTTTTTCTTCAAAATAGTCTACAGCTGTCTAGTATATCAAAATTTAAAAACTTTAGGGAATTACTTTTAAAAATAACTACAATATACTTTTCTTGGAGCTTGCATTCCAGATTTAAAATTGCATCTTCCATATGTTTCCTAAGGAAGCAGGTATCACACCATTTCCACCAAAGTACAAATTTTACAGGATTGTGACATAGTTCAATGTGTATAAAATCTTCAACAAGGCTCCATACGTTAAGATTATTACATCTGAAATGGTCACTTAACAAAGAGCCTTGAGCCTAAACTCAGAGAAGAAACAAATTCTAGAAAAGTTCATGCTGATGCATGCTGGTTTGCCTTGAAAACTCTGGGAGCCCGGGTTAGAGCACTAGCGGGAAGCGCATACCTACTCTTTTTCTTTAAAAGCATTGCCTTTGATAGATGCTAGAGACACATACTGGGGCTCTGTACTTATCATAATCATTTTGTTTATTTGTCGGTTTAACAGCAGAAGCCTACTCTCTTAACTAGAACGGTATCTGCCTGCACAAGAGTCGACCAACTCACAGGAGACAAAAGACATTCTTGGTTTGATTGCGCCTAATACACTTCAGTGCTGCCAGACCACATAATGTCATAGAATTATTTGTAATGCTTCTTTAAAAGGGTGACAGGGTTCAGAAACAAACTGCACATGGTAAGAAGAGACTCCCGTGGGTTATCCCTGTGAAATGAGTTGCAAGCCTCTGGGACTGGTGGTGGTTTCCGGCCATTAGCGCTACTAATCAAGGCCAGCTTTGCATTTATGGGAATAGGCACCAATCAGGAAGATACATGTTACGCTCCTTCAAGCAACCCTGCCTGATTTCCTCAAGGTCATGCAGAAACAAAACTTTAGTCCAATTATCTATGATTGGGATGTTTCATTAGTTTTATATATCCTTGAGCTAAAAGAATCTGTGAAGTAGATGTGTGAGGTCCAAGGGTCACCAAATCATACTCAGTACTTCATGGTCACATAAAGCAATTACTGTCAATGTTCAATTAACCTCCGTACTGGAAGCAACATTACTGTAGAAAACACGAGTCCTAGGTAATCTATCCATGACTTTCTTGCAGCCTTGGTTGCAAATGGGGGGTGGGAAGAGAGAGAGAGAGAGAGGGACAGAGAGAGAGACAGACAGCCAGAGATACCAAAAGAGACAGAGACAGAGAGAGACAGAGATACAGAGAGAGACAGACGGACAGACAGACAGAGACAGAGACAGAGACAGAGACAGAGCCTGCCAGCCCGTAAGGGGTCAAGCCAAAGAGCCGCTTCAGGAAAATGTGGGAAGAGGTGATAATTCGCTTGTGTGCTCTTCATGCCCCTCGCCTGTCTCCCTGTACCATGAAGCAAAAGTAACAGTGCTTCCCAGTAACAAACCGACCAACAAAAAGCACAAAGTGTAGGAAGCCAAAGAAAGCCACAAGGAGCACACTCCGAGTGGCCCAGCAGTCTAACTCAGCCAGGGCAGCAGAAGATGGGAGGCCTCTGAGGACCCAAGGACCAGCACCTTCCACCTTAGAGCCATTGTGGCCCTGCCTCAGGAAATGGGGTGGGGGTGTTCTGCTCTACAGGATTCTGACCGTGCCAACCCTAGTGGTACAGGCATTTACTTCAAATCCTGCAGTGAAGCACCAGCATCCATGAAAAGGTTCTTATGCTCCAGATAACTCAGGTATAGCCCCGTCTGTCGCTGTCCCCATCCTGCGCTGGCAGGAGCAGTCTAGGTCAGGAGCCTCCCTTTAGGCTCTGGAACTGCGAGGGAGACTCAGATGGATGAGACCTCTAGCGACTCCTCACAGCGCTGCTCCAGAAAGTTTGCATTTCAAATAGGAAGAATAAAACAAAAGTAGGATTCTACTGTGGTCTTTCCAAAGTTGCAAATAAACAAAACCACTGGGCAGGAAAGGTGGGAAGTAACTTCAGGAAAAGAAAGGTAACGATGATAAAATTCAAAGTTTCAGTAAAAAATAATTGAGCTTACAAGGCTCACAAAGAGCAATATGTCTATTTTCTGCTAATATGACTTTGCAATAAAGTGAACGGAGTCTTAGAAGAGATAAAAGTCCTAGACAACCCATTAATTGGGGGCTTTGGCCTCAAAATAAATTTCTGTGCCTTACAGTGAGAAATCTGTTGACAACTGGGTAAACAGATACAAAGTCAAATAACAGAGTAAGGCCAATACAAGAAAAACAGTGAAAGCCGTAAGATTTCCACAGAAAACTGACCACGAATTCTTCTTTACGGGGGGGGGCGGGGGAGAGAGAGACTGAGAGCCAGTGAGAAAGGAGTGAGTGTGGTGGGATAAGGGCAGGGTACAGTCAAGAGAGAAAGAAAGAAATGAAATGGAAATCTTAAAACAGCTTAGAAAAATGAATAAGCTAATCATTGTGAAGGGGAATGTGACTCACTGTTGGCAGGAAAGGTTACATCAGACAAAATCGTGGAGAAGCATACACAGAAAAATGCAGGAGGCTCAAGAGCTCCGTGGGATTCTTACAGCCCCAAACCTGGAAGACTTTGCTGAACAGGGACATTTCTCACACTACAAGGAAGTTCTTAAGATATGCTGAAAGCTTGGAGAGGGTGAAGGAAGAACTGAAGCAAGCGCAAGACCAAGAAAGCTAGAAAGTCAAAATAAAGAACTTAGAAAACAAATTCTATTTATGTGACCAAAAGTAGACTTTTCGCTTCTGGAAAATAAAAGATTAAAAGTAAACATTTCAAACTTGAAGAGCAACACAGAGGAATACAGACAAGGACAAGACTTCCTTACACATAACAAAAAGGCCCTATCTTGAGAACTGACGGCACAGAACAGATATTCTGGGGACAGAGTGTAAGACCAGAGTTAAGGACCTAGTGCACAATGGCAAAAACACCTTGCATGAAATAAAAAATCAAATAGAAAAACCATGTACAGGGGATGAAAAAGTTGAGTGCATCAGTGTTTGGCTACATGGGAATCTTGAGGACTTACATAGTCTTACAAAACAGGAACCACCAGCAGAAATTCGAAAGAAAAAAATCAAATGTACCAAAAAAAGTCCACTTCTTATAAAAGAAAAAATGCATTTATAAAAAAAAAATAAAACAAGTCAAAGAGACAATTGCTATGAATTCAAAAAGCATAAACAAAATGAAAGAAAAAGAACAATAATCTGAACATGTCTTTCACCAAACCATAAGCAGAAGACCTATTCTATGAGTTATACTTTAGTTTTGTAATATTATCAAAATATTGTATTGGTGAAAGCAAACAGATAAAAAAAAAATAATGGCCAAGGAGCTAAGTATAGTGGTGGATACCTGCAACCCTAGTGCTTGACAGGTTGAGGCAAGAAGATCACTGTGAGCTCAAGGCTAGCCTGAGATTTATAATAAGTTCTAGGCCAGCCTGGACTGCAACAGAAAGAGCCTGACTCATAAAGATCGAGTGTTAAAAATTTTAAAAAAAATTAATAATAATAATAATAATAATAATAATAATAATAATAATAATAATGGCCAAGGAAAAAAAGTGAAAACAAATCAGCAAAGCTGCCCGTCTCCTAGTCATCACTGATGGTTGAATTTTTCCTGGGGTCTCCTGAATGCTGATGACCTCTGTGCTTTGTGGGGCACAGGAGGGTTGGGGTGGAAGCCCAGGGCCAGCCTGCCATGTAGAGCAGGGGCCAGGACGGTGCCCTCACCTGCTCTGAAGATGCAAGCACAGAAGCTTCTGGCTAGAAAAGGAGCAGTGGGGGTGAACGACATTTTCTTTCTTCTCCCTGCTTCCAAAACATGGGCAACACAGCACAAATAGGGAAGCTTGAGGAAAGTATGTAAGCAGAGAAGCAAACCGAAAGGTCCAAAACCTGCCTTATAGCTATAATACGCACATACTACGCTAGGAAGGACACTGAGAGTTGATAAATGCAAGTCTCCAGCTCAAGAAAGGTGGAGAAAAATTTCTCCAAAGCAACGCCAAAAGTATCTAAAGGGCAGGGCGTACATGGAGGGTCTTTGAGAAAGGACCAACATCTACGGTATCAGCCGGTCTTTCCCGGAGAGCTCAATGCCCCAAAACATAGAGGGCAGAGTGGAAAGAAAGTGCACACCCCAATGTACTTCTCACCTGCATCACTACTGCTGTCTCACTACCCAACAGAGGCTTCCAGAGGCAGTGACCCACCTGGAGAAAGCCAAGGAACCAGGGAACTTTAGAAGACATGTATACGGACTTTGATTTCTAGTCGCTGTGTTGTACAGAAAGAATATACATTTACATTTTATGCCAATAAGAATTTTCCTCTGGATGGCTACTCTGAGAGACAGTATATGGGTTTTGTACATTAAGTCCAAAGAAAGAAGTATGCCATGATATACCATGTAAAGCATTCAGTTCTGTTGTGTTAGATAACAGAATTTGAGAGATTTGCTCACTGGCTTCAATCCAAGCACCCCTATTTTAGATTTCTCGGCCAAGGAGACTGGTGTAACTGGGTTATCAAGTTCCTCTGGCCCTGGCCCCATTGTCAAGAGCTAAGTGCTATTCCCCACAAGAATACACACACAGAAAACTCAATTCAGTGCCATGTATGTGGAGGCTTCGGCCTACCACAGACCAAGCAAACATGAACAACAGTCACAGCAAGGGTGTACAGAAGAACTTCCCTACTTCTGACAATGAAATGGATTTGGGCCATGTGCTCACCATGGGAGAGGAGCTTCTGCTTTTCCCCAGACATAGGCTAGCACGAGAAAGGGCTGAGTTTGAATTCGGTGACACACTCCTGCTTGTCATCACAGCTGGGGCTCTCATTTTTCTCCTGGAAACCCACTGGTAGAAATCTATAATGTATTATGGCACCTT
Organism: Capromys pilorides; assembly: GCA_004027915.1. Taxonomy (NCBI): domain Eukaryota; kingdom Metazoa; phylum Chordata; class Mammalia; order Rodentia; family Capromyidae; genus Capromys; species Capromys pilorides. Next base: position 16,939 of record PVKN010010141.1, read on the forward strand.
TAAAGTAACATGATTTATGTGCAAACCCTAGAAAATTAACAGACTTGCGAAGGCTAGTGAGCTACGGAGGGAATTTAACTGAAACAAAGAAAATCAATGAAGCCAGAATGGACTCCAACAGTAAGTGGCATTTACTTAAGTGACATCAGCTAGTGCTGCAGTACAGCAATGAAAAGTGTGAGTCAATGCTCACTTCCCTTCTCAAGCTCACAAATACTGAGTCGACCCAAGGAGTCTACGGGGTTGCTTAAGAAACTTACAGATTGAGCTATGTTCCCAGGAAATTTTGAGGTGTGAATTCCTAACCCTAGAACCTCAGAATATGACAATATGAGGAGACCAGGCCTAAACTGTGATTTAGATTTAATGTGACCTACAGTGGAGCCTGGTCCAATGATTGGTCTCCTTACAACAAAACAAAGAAAATGAACACACAGCCGGATGGGGCCAAAGATGTGAGACATCTCACTACGTAAAAGGACAGTGAGGATGTGGCTCTCTGGAAGGCAAGGAGAGAGCAGCCTTAAAATAATCCAGTCCTGCCAAGCCTGAGCTCGGACTTCAAGGCTCTTAGGTGGGAGAAAGCAAAGTCAGCCACTCTGGAGCACTGGCAGCGCTGGTGGACTAAGGCAGAAACCCAAGGCTGCAGGTAAGCTTGGGGAGAATGTGCACCCTGAGAAGGACCTGGGCTCAATCCTCAGCATGACTTAGAGCAAGACATCTCTTGTAAGAAGCCCTTTTCCTTCCATGTGTGTGAGACCCACGCTTCCTCCACAGCCCCAGTGCGAGCGCATCATACTCACGACCCCAACAGGAAAGGCCAGCACAGCTAACATCCAGTCCCGCAGCGAGATGAGCTTCTTGAGCTGCCGCTCTTGCTCTTGGTTCCCGCTCCCTCTTGTCAGAAGACTGGAAAGGTCAGTCAGCACGCAGATGCCGAAAAAGACGGCCTGGATGACCTGGAGGGAGACACCGCCGGAAGGGGTCAGTAAGCGTTCACAGGCTCAAGCTGTGACACAGAAATGAACTACACAATGGCAGCCCAATCTCTGGCAAGAAAAGATCAGAAGTCCCTTTGAAGAGCCAGTCTTCAAAGTAGGGAATAATAAAATAATAAAATATTTTCAGATGAGAAAATTCATCTGAAAAACACAACTTACATCCATTCCCACCCCCCTCAGGACACACACAAAGCATGCGCACATGGCCTCACTTAAAGAATCCCAGCACAGAGTAGCATAGGGTAAATGGACATGGCCGTGATTTTGCAGCATTTTATCTACGGTCATGCTGTATCGACTAGCAACAGTTTGCAAGCAGTCAAGGAGTGAAAACAAAATGGGGTAGGCTGAATGACAAAGGTGGTAATTCAATCTAAATATGAAGGAAGAAACCTCTTCAATCTCTTAAATTCACACATTTCTCCACTCAAGGAAGTGGTAGAAAGCTGCTCTTTGAGTCAGAAAGACATCAACTGGACACAATAACCCAGACGTGACACGGAACAATTTTCAGAGTTGAACTAAATGACCTCCTCCTCAAATCTTTTAGACATAGGAAAAAGAATCTTTCCAGAGCTGGGCGTGGTGGCGCATACCTGTAATCCCAGCACTTGGGAGGCTGATCCAGGATGATCAGTGCGGGTTCGAGATCAGCCTGGGCTACAAAAGTGAGCTCAAGGCCAGCCTGAACTGCATAGCGAGACCCTGTCTCAAAAAGATGAAAAAAAAAAAAAAAGGAAAAAAAGAATCTTTCCAAAATGATGCAAACATAGACAATCGGGCCATTTCCCAAACAACTACCCATTGTACCTTCCCAAATGCAGTACAAATTGAATCACACCATTCATGTTTTATGTGAACCACCACAGGGAGAGAAGCCTGAAATGCTATAAACCAATCATTTACAAAATTCCTAAAGCAAAGATAAAATGATCAATGATGCACAACTATGAGTATACTGCAATACAGCTAGGTGGACAATAATTCGAATTATGGAAAAGACAGAAAATTAGCTTCCCTGGGGTCAAAGTCTTACCTACTTAATACCAAGGATAGACTAGGGGACACAGGCCTGGTTTCTGTTGGATATAATTTACTGATAACTGACTTGGAAAAGATTCAATTCACTCATTACCTCTTTAGAAAACTTTTTTTTTTTTAAATTTCCATACTGATATAGAAAGATCCTGGAAAAGCTCTATGGACAGGAAAGCTCTCCTCATTTAGGCGCAGAATAAAGAGAGAAAAAAGTCCTACAGAAACACCTGGTTCTATTCCTTTAGTCAGCACTGCAACAGTCATCCTATTACTCTAGGTTTTCTGAAGCTCCTCAAATCCTGCTCTTAATAGCTGAACTTAGCCAGTTTGACGTTCTGTTTTCCTTGAGAAATTAGCTTGTTGGCCAGGGAGATAGCTGAGTGGTCTAAGCACCTGCTTGGCAAGCACAAGGACGCTGGTCTGACCCCTGACACCACAGATTGTGCCAATCCTGCTCCTAGGATGCTGAGCTGGCCACTGAAACTGGGCATGGTGGTGCATGCCTGTAATCTCAGCACTGGGGAGAATTAGACAGGGAAATCACTGAGTCTGAGCTGCATAGCTAGACCCTGTACCAAAGAAAGAAACAAAGAGAGAGAGAGACAGAGACAGAGAGAGACAGAGACAGAGAGAGAGAGAGAGAGAGAGAGAGAGAGAGAGAGAGAGAGAGAGAGAGATTATCTTGTCTTAGGCCAAGGAGATAGTTCAGTGGCATAAATGCCTGCCTGGCCAGCGAAAGGTCTTGAATTTGATCCTTGGTACTTGTAGTGGTTGATACCTTGTGTCAACTTGGCTGGATGACTCAGGGGCCTGGCTCCCTGTTGGTGGGAGTCCCACCCCGGGGTACAATTGGTTCCTTCCTGGAGCAGGATCAGGGCCTGCCTAGGATATGATCGGCTCCTCCCTAGAGCGGGATCAAGGGCCCATGCTGGGATATGATTGGTTCCACCCTAGGGCACAATGGGCCCATGTCAGAGTGACTGAGCACAGAGGTGTTTTAAAGGGGCTGAGGCAGGAGTCAAGATTTCACTTCCTTGAAGAAGCTTCAGTCTTAGCATTTGGCCTGGACTTCATTGTCTGGCTTGCAGCGCAGACTCTTCAGCCTCCAGCTTGAATCTTTTGCCATTCATCGTAGACTCTTTAGCATCCATCACAGGCACTTCAGTCTTCTATCGCAGATCCATCAGCTGATGGATAGAGACTTACATGGCGCACTGCAGTGAGTTTCAGACCTCGGGACTGAATTCTCCCGTACGGAGCATGCAGACGCCCTCTGCATGCTTCCTCATCTGACTCTGTGGCTGACTATTGTAAGCCAATCTTCTAACTCCTTATATATTGTATATGTTGTGTTAATATCCATTCCTTATATCTTTCTGTTCCTTTAAGTAAAACCCTGACCGATACAGTACTGAAAAAAAAAGCTTGTCTTTTACTTCAATGACTTAAAGAGTTTATTGTCATTTTTTTCTACAACTAGAAAAAGTAGAGTAAGAGAAGCTGACAATGTCACTACTGACAGCACAGAAGTACTAGCAGATACCATGTTTTGATGACTATAAATAAATGACTCAGAGAATAATTTCACACTTAGAAAATTTTCTGCATCTTAAGTCTTCACAGGCTTAAAATCTCTGACAGTCGTAATGGAGTGTGAGACACTGGAGCAACCACTGAGAAATAATAATCTCCATGCCAATCTGGATTACTGAAGGACCAATAATCAGGGAAATTAAAATTAAGACCATAATGAGATGGCATTTCTACCCATACAACTGTAATAACCAATAACTGTATGATTTATAGTTAAATTCTGCCCATACCAAGCACTGTGAAGATGTAGAACAGAAAGCTTGCTTATGGTGGGAAGAGAAATCTGGACAAGCATTTTGAAGAGCTACTGATGCGACATGGTGCATGGCCAGTGCACGTGCCCTCTTTGCCGAGCAGCAAAATAATGCAGGTAACCCCTCCAGATGCTCTCACGCAGGACTGGTTCTCGCCTGTGGAAGGGTCACTTCAGCATTCACTGCCTCAAAAATACTGAAGCAATCTTATGTTTTTGATAGCAGACTAGATAAGGGGGCTTGCCTTTTAGCTCCATTGTTTGAAGCACTTGCTTGGGCAAGTGCAGTCAGCACAGCAGACTTAGGTTCAATCCCCAGCCTCATATGCTGCACCAGACCCACCCTTAAGGCAGCCTGAGCCAGCCAAAAAAAAGAACTTGTCAAGTAGACTAGATAAATGAATGGCACTGTATTCACAACAGAATTCTAATCATGTCCTCTTTTCACTTTCACAACCAAAACTTAAACTAAGAAAGCAACCAAGGAGTGATACTTTTGATGCTACTGAAATAAATTTTAAAATCAGGAAAATAAATACAGAGATGACAGTTTCTGAGAATATAAAAACACACATGAACATGAATAGCAACAAGTTCAGGTGCCTCCAGGGAAAAACATTGGGGAAAGACACAAGAGCCTCAACTCTATTTCACAATAGAAGAAGCTTTACATAGAATGCACTGACTACAGTTTTCTGTTTGTGCTTACAGGAGAAACTCATTAGACTCCTACCAGAGCTGCCTTCCCACCAGAAACAACCAGCACTTGATTCTAATTATTCAGAACTTTTTCAGATACTGACACGCACACTTTCATGGCTATTTAATATTATGAACTGACTATGTCTAATCTGAAAATTTGAAATGTGAAGTGCTCAGAAATACAAAACACTCTGAGGAGTTTCTGATGCCACACTTAGAAAAAACCTTTCAGCTATAACATACAAACTGTGTTTTGTGTACCAGTTATTAAATATGTTGTAACATTACCTTCCAGTCATGGATATAAAATGTATGTAAAATATAAATGAATCTGAATTCATTATGTATAGACTAACATTCCTAAACTTGAAATATTCCAAATATTCAAACAAATTGGATAAGGATATTAACCCTAGAGTATCAACAGAACAGGAACATTTCATGCTGATAAAAAGATCAATTGATCAAGAAGGCATAATAATCTTAATTATGTTTGCACCTACATATCAGATTTGCAAAATGGAAGAAACTGTTCTACTATGAAGATAGATTACCCAACACTTTGTCACATATAAAATTAATATAAATCATTCTTAGAGAGCAGATAATTTAAAAGGAACAGAGTAGAAATAGGAGGCATTATAGTTTAGATCCAGAATGTCCCCCATAAGCCTCATGTGCCAGAGGTGGACCTTCTGGAAGAGAAGGTCATGAGGATGCTGTACTCATACAGTTCATAGCTTCATGCGCTCTTAGAGGTGGGGCCTGGCTGGAAGAGGCCGGTCACTGGGGGCCCTGACCTGGAAGCATATACCTCCCTCCTAGCATCTTTCTTTGCTCTGTTTCCCAGCTGCTGTGGGTTGAACACCTTTTTCTCTACCATTACTTTGCCAATTCCCCTGAACCAAAATAAACCTCAACTGAGCCAAAATAAACCTCAATTCTCTTAAGTTTTTTCTGGATCAAGTATTTTGTACCAGGGATAAGAATGTGACTAAGACAGGAGATAACATTAAGATGAAAAAGAAAGAGGAGAAACACAATCTTATATTCTAGGAGAGAAGAAAAATAAAAGACTTGGACAAATATGCATGTAATAGTCTAAATAAATGTTGGCAATTTTGTATGGTTAATCACAGGTACAAATGAAGTCTACTTTCCTCCACTTGATATAACATCTTATCCACTGTGCCATCTGATACAACGGTCCCTTCACAATTACCTTGGGGCTGCTGTTGCTGTCTGTAGGTCTCTGCTGTGGATTCGTCCTAAATAACCCTTAAAAGCTTATGTATTAAAAGACTTGAGCTTCAGTTGGAGAAAATAGGTCATTAGGTGTACACCCTTGAAAGATATATTGAGACTCAGATCAGGTCATTAACAATTGTACATTTGTATTCATTCTCTCTCTCTCTCTCTC
>PVKN010010142.1:0-22969 GCA_004027915.1 Capromys pilorides
AAACTTAGGTAATCCCAGGGACCACCGTTTGAGTCTAATTCGCTGTTTTCCAGCGCAGGAATTCGGAGTCCGAGCTGTGTGGCTGTGCACCCCGTGTTGGGGTGAGAGCAGCTGACGGCACCCACAGCCCGGCTCTCCCAGAGCTCACAGGTAAGGGGAGCTCCATCTGGGGAAAAGGCTGTGGTAGTAGCTAAAATGACAGTGGGGAAAACACGCAGTGGGTAGCTAGGATTTCTCCAGCAGCTGGGCAGGGCGGGTGAGAGAGAAACCCGGAGTCTTACAGTCTGGGGATTTTTTCCGGGGGTGACGAACTGCCTCAGTGATCACATGGAAGAGGAAGGTGAACCAGTCGGAGAGGTACCAGAGGGACTTGAGTCCAGGAAACCCCTGGGAGGGCCCTTGAGGAGCTGATGAAATCCACTGGACTCAGACATCACCGCCAGCATCTCTGGGGCTGAGGGGTGGGAACTGGGGGCTGGGGAGTGCGGGGTGACCTTCACAAGAAAGCCGCAGGGTGACCCGCTGTCGCAAAGCTCCGCGAAGTGATCTCCTGATGCGAGAGAAACTTTGGTATCTGAGTGGTGGACAGCACACTGGAGTTGGTATTTGCCAACTGTAACTGATAATTCTTGGATACTACTTACATTTTTCCTGTTTGTATTTTATGCCCTGTTTTTGTCTAATGGGTAATAGCATTTTCATAGCTTATCATGACAGAATGGAAATTTGAAATGTCAGTAAAAAGCTGGAAAGTGACACTTGTAACTTTGCCTATTTATTGTGTAATGTAATAAAATTCAGCCTGTGGAGAATAAATTTGTTAATAAAAATGGCAAAGTACAAATGATATACTTCCTGTCGGGAAGCCTAGCATAGATGACCACGTTTACCCTCAAAGAACAGGTCTAGGTGTGTCAAATGGGCCGTACATGGCTATGTGATGTTCCCTGGTGAAAACTGCCATGGTGTGAAGGAGATTGGAAGATGAAGGTGATATTTGGAGAATTTATTTGATATTTATTCGACTATTGGTGGATATTTGGTGCTTACATCACATACCAAGAGGTCATGGTAATTTAGTGTATGATTTGAAAGCAATGCCATGAATTGAAAACTAATAATCAGCCACCTCTCTCAGCAAGCCACTGCCACAGAATCAGAGCCCTGGGTGGGCGTAGAGCCCGACACCGCCAGGTACAGGGTTCTTCTTTGAGCACTCATTAGATAGCACCTTTTATTTTGTGAAAGGCAGTTATCAGGAGTGTTTGGAAACCTGCCATTGTCTCTCTGTTACCTCTGGGGCCTTCCCTTGACCTCAGGGGGTTCTCCTGGGTTATCCACGCCCATCCTCCCAGTGGTGCAGTGACCACTGATGGTCAACCTCTTATACCCAGCTGGGCTGACCCAGCATGGCACTGGCTGGGTGTGGGAGGCTCAGTTGAGCGTTGTTGCCAGCAGCGTGAGAGGCAGAACTGGAGAGGAAGAGGAGGAGAGGCTTTGGGAGCCTGGTAGAGGAGCTGTAGGGAGCTGTTGGCTCTTCGAGAACTGGCTTTCCTGATGAACTTGGCTGTTCTTGTGGAAGGAGCTCGGAACGTTGTCGCTGAGGAGGGCTGTGGTTCACTTCGAGGAAGCTCAGGTCCTCACTTTGAGCATCGCTTCTGGCTCCAGAGGGCAAGATGGTGCACAGCTCAGTGTCCAAGAGCAGTTTGCCTCATGGGCTTTCCTGGTGGGAACTCAGCTTTCCTCATCAATGGAGTGCTCAGGACCTCACTGTCCCTGAGGACGGCAGGGGAGCTCTGACTCTGACCTTGAGCATTACCTCCTGGCTGCGGCGCGTGTGCCTCTGCCTGCTAGCACAGATGCTTCATCCCCCTGGCACAGACTTTCTAGCTTCTTCTATCTTTGGGCTTCTGTGTGTATGTGTGTGGAGAAGGCCTGCATGAGACATTGTCACTGCACTCCTAGGAGGCACTGTGATGGGCTCGAGGTCTTCAGTTGCACTCACGCAGGACAGGGCCGTGGGACCCAGGCCCTCAGCTGGATTCTTTGGTTTTTAGTGTGTAGAAAGATTTCCTTGCGTATATGATCCTTGGGTGATGATTATGAAATGCTCTTACAATTAAGTATCCTGTATCATAACGTTCCCTTTGCAAAACCCTCAACTATGGCACTTCCCATCAGTGCAGCTGGTCACCGGCCTTTGGAAGCCTGTGGAAGCTCTTCAGAGCCCTTCAGATGCCCTTGCCATGGCCTTGTCCCTCAGCTTCCCAGGGAGGATGCCCTGGCCTGGACTTCTGACCTCTACAATTACTGTGGACTATGACAATGGCTTTCAAAGCAAGCTTCCTGGACTGAGAAGAACGCCTGTACACCAGTTAGTAATGTGACCTCTCAGGTGCTGCCCAGGCCTAGTGAACCCCAACCCCATGTTGGGGGCAATAAGCATGCTCATAAACCCATGGTGGGAAACACGACTGGGGTGTCCTTGAGCCCGAGCTCTCTGAAGTCAGGTCTGGCACTGTTTCTTGATTGCTTAAAGTACTCTGATGTCATCCATAAGAAATGTACCACTCCAGGTACCCGGCCCAGCTCTGTGTAGAGATGATGTGTCCATGTGTTCTTGTCCCCACAGTTGGCTGAAACCAACAGTTTCCCCAGCACATATGCTGCTTTCCAACCATCCTTTTCCTTTGTCTGCCAGCGTGGACCTCACCCTTGCCTCCGTCTCACTCTTCCTGTGTACCCTGTTGTCCTTCATGGACTGCCACGCTGCTGGTGGTCTCTGCAGGCCTTGCAGGGTCTCTGGCCAGGTGGCCTGCTTGCTGTCCAGGGTGTCCCCAAGTCCTCATGTCCTTCCCACTGTGAAGGCACACACATCCGCTTGCTTTTCCTGAGCGTGCTCGAGGTAGAGAAGAAACCCCTGGGGCTCTAGTTCTGTGCCTGTGTGTCCTAGCACTGGAGTTGATGATGGCCCTGCACACTGCTCAGCTTTTGGTGGACAGATGGGTTGCTCTGTCCCACCCGTCACTTGCTTTGTTTCCTCCTTGCCTTTGGACTCCATCTCCTGGTCAGCCCTTGGTGACAGCTCTCGCGCTGGAAATGGTGGCATTTGCTTTGTCAAACCCACAGGAGTGTTGAGGATTCCTGGCAGGTTCTGGGCCTGTGGCCACAGACCCTGGCTGGAGTCAAGCCTGAGCTGTCTCTGCCCGGCTGGGCTCTGTAATTTGGCTCTGCCCTGCCTGGACCTGTAGGTGCCTTGTTCTACTAAGACAGGCTCGTGGGAAAGTCCTGAGTCCCACTGAAGGTGAAGGTGGGGTGGGAGGGAGGGAGGGAGAGAGGGAGGCTGGGAGAACGCAGATGGGTACCTGCGGCCGCCCAGGAGGGAGGACGCTGGCACAGTGCTTGAGCCGGAAAGAAAGAGGCTGCAGCCACCAAGAGCAGTGTGGGCTGTCCTAGAGCCCCAGCCGGGACTCCGCTTTCCTGGGATGATCGCCTCTTCTGTCACTTCCTCCATTGTTGCCTCATCAGAAGAGGAAACGGAGTTCTCTGGGGCTGAGACAGAAGAGCTGTGTCTGAGCCAGGGTTCGAGTCCTGCATCCTGATACTTAGCAAAAGGAGCAGACTACAGCCATTCCCCCCATGGGTGGCAGAGATAGGGTTAAAATAGGAACGGTGGCAACCATGACAGCCTTGAATGAAGCAGAGTGTCTCAAGTCTTCTAAAGGGTGGCATTTCAATCCAGGCCACAGGTAGGCCCGGTACAAGGCTCCCACCTGAGAATGGGCAGACTGGGCTCATGTTCCTCACCCTGAGATAGCAGCTCTGCAAGAGTTACAGCCTCCTTTGAAACTGTCAGTTTTATGTTCTTGCATTATGTTTGTATTCACAATGAGGACTTTCACTTCTAATATTTAATTTCTTGCTGGCAGGAAAATCTTTAAGGCTTGTGCCAAGTATTTTCAAATTCAAAGGCAGAAAAGTATCGTCATTTTCCTCACCAGATTTGCCCCTTTTGCTTTCTTGCTTAGATTTATACACGTGTGAGCAAGGATTTTTTAAAAAACGGTTTTGTGGGATTTTAGGGGTTAGTGGCGGGGGGGAAGCTCTTATATTTCATCATTCAAATCCCAATTACAAGCAGGGCAGCTGGCTTCCTGTTTGAATCTGTCAATCGTTCTTGTCATGCACTGATGAGTTACAATCAGGATGTCAAAACTCTTCTTGCCTCAGTTGGGGAATGCGGGATAAAAGAAAAGAGAAATGTGAAGTTTAGGAAATAGTTCTTCCTGCATATTGGCTGCACGACTTGGGCACATCAGTTCTGTTGTTTGCATCTCTGTTAGCCCACTGATAGCATGAAATTCAAGAATGGCTACTGCATAGGCTTCCCCAGAGAACTGGCACGGCAGGAACTTAGTCAGCCCTGGCCTCTTCTTCCTCTTCTTCCTCCTTTCCTTCTCTTGGGCAGTTTCTTCTGTGTTGTCTTTTCCCCCAGTTTTCTGTTGTTGGCAAACAAACTGTCCCAAGCTGTTTTGAATTCGAGAACAATCCTTGTTATTTGGCATGGGTTTCTACATGTTTTAGAAAAGTCAGCCCTTTTCTTTTCACTGTGCCTTGTAAATTTTCTGTCTTGGCATCTTTATTGTTTCACTAACTCTAAAATGTGTCTCTGGGATAAGTTTGTGAGTAAACAGCGACAGTTTAAATCACCAGGACTCTGGGACTCCATTTCACAGGAGCGTGGGCAGGGCAGGGCAGGGCAGGGGCAGGGGGTCAGAGGGGACTGTGGGTGCCTCGGAGTCTCACTTTTTAACACTGTGAGTCCAACACCTCTCTTTCTGGTTGCGCACACTCATACAAAGTGCTGTGGCTGGCATGCTCCAGTTTCCCTCCTGTGGACAAGGTCTAGCTTACCCTTACCCCACTCCTCATGGGAAAGGAAAGATGCTTTCTGCTCTGCAGGAGGCCAAGGCCCAGGGCACCTGGGGGGAACAGTTCCGGCTCTGCAGGGTGGTGAGCGGTGGTGTGGCCCAGCTCTGAGTGGCTTAGAGGCTGAGGCTCTGTGGCCTGCAGCCTGAGCTTAGCCAGAGAACTCTTCATTTGCCCCAGCATTGTTCAGAGATGCTGTTTGCATCCCAGGGCTGCACGTACCAACTCCCACAGTGGTTTGTGCGTGCGTGTGTGCACGCGTGCGTGCATGCGTGTGTGTGTGTGTGTATGTGTGTGTGTGTGTGTTGTGCACGTGCATGCTCATTAACATAGCACATTTATTTTCCTGGGATGATGGAGTGTGAGGTCCCCACACAGACATTACCAGGGTCACCACCTTGTCCCGTGTAGATAAGGCATGTGGGTCAGTCCATGGCTTCCTGTACAACACAGAGATCTCCAGCCTCACTCCAAGCTGCGTGGTGCTGTCTTGGATTTTCTCTCTTTCTGAGTGAGGCAGGTACCCAGGGGTGGGCACCTGTCCCCAGGTTGTTGTGGCGTGGACCCCGCCAGCCCTCGGCTCCTGCAGCTCCTTCTGTTCAGTCCTTGCCTCGTGCTTCCCTCCTCAGATGCTCTCTGTCCTCTCCTCTGTGCCTACCCCAGCAGCCTGCCACGGTTTCTTCCACTGCAAGTCTGGTGCGCCTAAACACACACACGTTCTCCTTCCGTCCCGTATCAGGGTTGTGTGGCTGCTCCCTTTGTAGAGCTCTCAGGTCCCCGAAGGAGGAAACGATGTCCTCTTTCTTCCCATCCACTCTTAGGGACTAATAAAGTCCTGCAGCAGCAAAATCCAAGTCAGGGAAACTGTATATGTGGACAGGCGTCATGAATGGTAAGGCAGAAGACATGATTATTTTGTTATTGCTACTGTTACTGTGCTAGACAGACATGCTGCTAGCTGGCCACGGGTCCTGAAATCCTGCTATCTGGTACACAATCAACAGACTTCTGGAGATGACCTTTCACATGGAATGTCCAGGGGAGCCCTGGAAGAGACAATGTTGATCGTGCCTTGTCTCCCACCTGACAGAAGATCTCAGAGACTCTGGTAAAGAAAGTCAAGCCAGGAGCCGAGGACGGGATTCCACGCACCTGGTCTCTTCTGCACCTGGGCTTCCTGGGCAGCTGCTCTGCTGCTGTAACGGTTGTTGGTCTTGAGGTACAGCTGCTCCCTGAGAGCTGAGATGCAGCTGGCACGTGAATGTTGGGGCATGGGTGGCCGCGGGGCCTGCCTCACACCCTCCAGCCTCCATCTCCTCTGGGAAGTGCCAGGAGGTGCTGGGCACTGAGACCACAAATGGGGCTTCTCCACCCGAAGGCTTTTGATGCCCTGCAGCCTAATTCTAGGACTCGCCAGGATTTCCTGATGGACCCATAGGACCAGATTTGTCTTTTCCCATGATAAGATTTCCTCCCTGTAATTCCCTGGGGCCTGGGGTATAGCAGTGGCTCTCTGCCATTCTTTTCTTTCTTAGCCCTTCCTATCTTATTTTCTGTGTCTGTTTACTGAGTTAGAAGCCAACTCACCATGCTGTCCAATTTTCTTCATCTTTCTCCCTAATAAAAGTTTTGCAAGTTTCAATTTTTAGTATGTGCAAGCACGTCTAGGGTATTTGAAAATTAGAAGTTTTGTGTGAAAGCATTTATAGCCATTACTTTTTAAACTGCATTTCTTTCCTAGCTGAAAACACTCTATTTCTTCGAAAACTACGTGCCAACTACAAGTGGACATACTCTTTGACTCCAGTGCTTTGCTTATGCAGAAATTAGCAGTATAAAAACGCTATTGCTATTGACATGGGCATAAATTCCTCCTCTCCTTTTTTTATTCCTTTAACATATGGTCATGGCCTTTGCTACATCATAACTGGGTTAATTAAGTTTTTAGGCTTTTAGCTTAAATCACAGTGCCTGCTTGTTAGGTGTTACTAAACTTGCCTGCTTGTTGCTTTATGTCTCTATTGCAATTTAAACTACATAAAAACAACAACCAGATTTAATATCGCCATAAATAATAGCCAGATTTGAAAATTACATTTTGACTTGGAAATCAAAAGCAGTATGTAAATTTTATGTTTTCTTTCATGTCTAAGTCTCTCCCTCCCTCCCTCCACCCCTCCCTCCCTCCTTCTCTCCCTCTCTCAGTCTCTCTCTGACATGATTATTGTGAGTATTTAACAAGGCAAAGGGGAAATGCATCCTGAGACAGTAGAGTTCCAAGTGAATTGCCCCATTTAGAGCATGACGAGAGATCGCAAATTCAATCCCGTGTGCATTGCCATGAGGGCTCCTGGGGCTCAGGACCGCCAGTGGGCTCTGGCTCTTGAATTCCTTTTTTTGCCTATTATTTGAGGCGGCCTCAGCGCCGGCACTCAGTCAGTGTCTCTGAGGTCTTCCTGTGCCCAGTAAGCTGGGCATACACAGCCACTCCTTACCTGGCATCTATTCTCGCTTTGCTTCGCCTTCCTGTACCTCCTGGCAGGAAAATTCAATACGCTGCCCCTCAGCACATTGCCCCGACCTCGCCACTGTTCCCTTCTGCTAGACCTCCGCGTCCATGCATCTGAGGACAGGGTGGTGGCAGTCACCTCTTGGATGATCTGAATCAGCCCAGTCTCATTCGAGAAGTCCTGAAAATCGGGCCACGTTGCCCACTTGGCTGGACAGAGGGGTAGGAGGGCCCTGGAGTGAGGAAGGAACTCAGGGGCTGCTACCTTTGGGTCAGGGGAGAGGCCAGGATCGGAAAGAGGCAGGCAGCTTTCAGGGGGGCAGGCAGGGGCGGTGGACTCCAGGAGAGGCTCCTGCCAGCGACGCAGTACTGCAGGCAGCTTGGCTCTCACTCGGGGAGCTCCGTGTCACACTTGCACATCCACTGTGCTTTCTGGCTGGATGTCCCCCCCAAGACCCCGTGGCTCTGAAGCAGGTCTTATGGGGGTGACTGGATCACAGGCACATACTCACAGTGGTCTGGTCCACTGGAATTTGTAGCTGAATATGATGTTGGGAGGTGGAGCCTGGCAGAGGAGGCGTGGCCGTGGGGGCGTGGCCTGGCCTGGCCAAGTCTCTCTCCCCCATCCTCCTCCCTTGATCACTCTCTGCTTCCTTCTGTCACCCCCTGAGCAGCTCTCTGTTGTCATGCTGCCCTGCCCAGGAGCCAACCTTGATGGATGCATGAGCCACTCTGCTCTCTCGTCCTTCTAGCTGTGAGGGCTGGGTTTTGCATCTCATCCAGGAGTTAAGCGAGTAAGTCAGGGGGTAGCAGGGGCTGTGCAGACCACCGCACACTGGGGAATTCAGGCTGACCATCGTGGCCATGTTGATCACTAGCTGTCTACTTCCACAGTCATTGCAGCTCAAAGCCTGATAGCGGTGGTCGTGCTGGAAGCAAGGACCGTTGCTTCTGCCTTGACTTCACTTGCAAAACAGAATTTTACAGGTAAAATCATCCCTAGGCCAAGAAGATGACAGCAGGGCATTGACAAAAGGGAGAGGCGGCCTAGGCCGGGGTGGGGTGGGGAGATTCAGCACCAATGCGCGGGTCCCATGGCCTTGCCGCTAGGTATTTCCCTCCTGGATTATGTTTGCCTGTGCAGTGTCTTCAGTCCAGCTTGTTGCCTTCTCCAGAAGTTTTAAAGTTTGCTGTAGCATCTCTTTATGCAAGAGCTTGCCTGCAGGGCAGGGAGACTTTGCCAGCTGCTTCTCTAACAGAGGACTATTAGCTAGAATATATAAAGAATTAAAAACATTAGCTCCCCACTGAAAAAATAGACCCAATCAAAGACTCAGCAATTGTAATAAACAGTCAAGTCACAGAAGCACAAATGGCATTGAAGTACGTAATGTTAGTGTCTTTGGCCATAGAGAAGTATGAATCAGAGCAATGGTGAGATCCTACCTTACTCCAGTAAGAATGGTCATCTCCAAGGACGGGGCGTGGGGGTGGGTGGGGGGGTGGGCCAGGGAACCCCAACAAATGTTCATGCAGTTATGGGGTAGAAGGAACCCTTTCACATTGTGGGTGGGAATGTAAACTGGTGCAAGCACTATGGAAATCACATGGACATTCCTCAAAAAAAGAAAAATCAAGATTCCTTCTGGCCCAGCGATCCTTCTTCTAGTCCCCTTCCTGGAAGACCTCATCTTACAGTGCTGTGAATACATGCACATGTACCATGACACGGCTTACGATAGCTGAATCTTAGGAGCAGCCTACAGCTCCAGATAATCAACAGATAACTAGACAAAGAAGGTGATAGGTGGACACAGTGGAGTATTAGTCGGCCATAAAAAGGATAAACTTGAATCATCAGTTAGACAGTTAATAGATCTTGAGACTATAATGGTAAGTGAAAAAAGTGGATAGGCAAGACTAAATAACATGTGATTTCTCTTATATCATAAGCACCAAGTATAAATAATTTAAAAGCTAAAGATAAAAGTATATATGGCAGGAAACAAGGAGGTACAATTTGTAGAGAGGAGAAGGAGCCTTGGGGAAGGGTACAGGGGATTGTGGGGCAGGGAGGAGAAGGGGAAGTTATCCAGATGCCGTATGACACAGCCAGGTATGTGCCAGGACCACCACTGTCTGTCTACCACAGGGAGGATGGGCATGGACAACCCAGGAGAATACCCTGGTGTCAAGAGGAAGCTCTCAGAGGTAATGGTGAGCCAGAGGCAGGTTCCAACCTCCCCTGATAAATGTCTTTCACAAAGCAAAAGATGCTGTTTAATCTAGAGTCAGCTTGTAATGCCCAGCTGAGCTGAACCACCCTGGTGCTGGGTGTGGCAGGCTCACCTGAGGGCGGCTGTGAGCAGCACTGGAGGAGAAGGAGGGAAGTTGACGGGAGCGGGTGGAAGCTGCTGGCTGCCCTGGGCTGTTCTGCTGGGGGGCCTTGTCCTGTTGGCTTTCTGGGTGAACTTGGCTGTGCCCTTCGGAGGAGGAGCTCAGGACCTCATTGCTGCTGAGGATGGCTGTGGTTCACTTTGGGGGAGCTCTGGTTCATTTTGGGGGAGCTGTGGTCCTCACCTTGAACATCGCTTCCCGACTCTGGAAAAGAAGATGGTGCACTGCTCAGCCTCATGGAGAGGCTCGTCGCGTTGGCTTTCCTGGTAGGAATTCGGCTTTCCTCACTGCTGGAGGAACCTGGGACCTCACTGTCACTGAGGAAGGTTGTGGCACTTTTGGGGCAGCTCTGGTGCTTACCTTGAGCATTTTTTCCTGGCTCCAGTGCAGATCGCTCAACCTGCTTGCACTGATCCTTCATCCTGCTGGTATAGGCTTTTTAGTTTCCCCCACTGACCTTTGGGCCTTCCCAGTGCAGATCCAGGAAACGAGCCTACCTGAGACATTGGCGTGGGCTCTGGGCCTCCAACTGGATGCATGGGAGGCATTGTTATGGGCATTAGGTCTTTGGCTGAACTCATGCAGCACTTTATTGTGGGACCCAGGCCCTGAGCTGGATTCTTTGGTCTTTGTGTGTGGACAGATTTCCTGCTCTCTTTTTGTGTATAGTGCTTTGGGTGAGTACTATAAATACTCTTATAAAATATGTGTCCTGTATTGCATTGCTCCCCTTGCAAAGCACCAAACCACAACAACAACAAAGTGAGCAGTGTGGCTCTTTTACAACTTCGCGAACAACTTCGTGAAAGGAATTATAGCAAACATTTCACATGAATGGAGAATATATTTGCAGTACAAGAGTTAGGTGGGTCAGCAAGAAAAGACATCAGGAACCTAGGATTTCCATGAAGAGAGGCAGAAGCAAGATTTAAAAGAGGAAACGTAAGAGCTAACAAATGTACTAAATGCTCAGCCACATCACATATTTAAAAAATGAAGTTTTTACTGGTTACACAGTTGTGGTTCCTGGCCACTTGGTCCTCTAGCTGCAGGTATTCCTGGCCACATTCTTCACATCTGCATTTAATTAAGAAAATCGTAGTTTTTCATCAAATTTATCCAATTTAATGGTCAATAATTCAGCTTTTTGTTAAGTTTTTCTATGTATAATTTTAATTATAAACTAGCAGCCCTTTTATTTCTTTAAAATTATCTTTATATATCAAGAAGCATAAAAAGGAGAAATTTGTAATATCATAAAGATCATTTTAATTGACATTAAAACTTGTATCACTTGCACTTGGTAAGACATTCGCTCAAATAGTATAGAGATACCAAAGTAAAAGTTTATATTATTATTATTATTACTACTACTACTACTACTACTACTACTACGATAATTATTGTTGTAGTTTCTGGGGATTGAACCCATACCGTTGCACTAAGAAACATCCCTAGTCAATTTTTAAAAATGTTTTAAATTTTAAGACAGGACCTCTTTAAGCTGTTAGGTTTCTCTGGTTAGACTTGAGCTGTGGTCCTCCTCCCCAACCTCAAAAAGTGCCGGGGTGACCAGCGCGCACCTCTATGCCCTGCCAGTATTATTTTCTTAGGTTTTCACAATGTTGTGTACAGCTGTGGGAAACTGGCCGATGGGGATGGGGACGTGCAGAGAGAAGAAAACATACCCCGGGCCCTGTGCTGCCCCAATACCTCTCAGTGGGGCTTAGATGTTTTGATTTCTTATTGGCAGGTCTGTGTATTTTCTTTAAAAATTAGGAAATATCTTTTAAAAAATATAAAACCTCAGAAGCCATAAATGTGGAAAACAAACCGCAAAATTCTAAAACTCAAAGTCCTGTTATCCTAGAGAAATACACAGACATGTAGGTAGAAATGGATGAATAGAGGTATTTCAGGCAGTGTTAATCACAGGAAGGTGGACACCCAAATGCCTAATTTGGGCAAGTTGTGTTGTTACTGTATAGCTGTATGAAGTCATATTATGCAATTATTAAAATATGCATAAAGAATGCTTCATGACTAGCTTATAATATAATTTTTAAGCAAAACAAAAGCAGGATGTAAAATTCTATGCAAAGAATGACCTCACGCATGGAAGAAGCACGAACAAAAAAGTCTCGAATCATTTATGCCTATATCCTGAGAATAACTTCTGAGCGGTAGGACGGCATGTTTTCCAATTTTTCTGGGGCACAGTGTGGAAAGATATTGTTAAATAAGATTCACAAGGGTCATGTTGATTTGAACTGAGCTCTTATACAACCTGCAACAGATGAGATCCGAGAAAATCCAAGGTGCTCACGCTAAACCTAAATGGTGTCACGTCCAAGGTGTCTATTTGACCTACCAAGAAATAGAAGCAGAGAGACAGACAGACAGACAGACAGACACACTCTCACACATACAGAGAGAAAAAGAGTGACACACATAGACAGAGACAGACAGACACACACACACATACACACTCTCACACACACAAGAGAAAAAGAGTGACACATAGAGACAGACAGACAGACAGACAGACAGACAGACGTAGAGAGAGACTGACAGGCAGAGGCAGAGGCAGAGGCAGAGGCAGAGGCAGAGGCAGAGGCAGAGGCAGAGGCAGAGGCAGAGGCAGAGGCAGAGGCAGAGGCAGAGGCAGAGGCAGAGGCAGAGGCAGAGGCAGAGGCAGAGGCAGAGGCAGAGGCAGAGGCAGAGGCAGAGGCAGAGGCAGAGGCAGACTGGCTTTGTTCTGCCTGGACCCTTAGCCGGCCGCCCTAGCGTGCTCATCCACCGTTCTTTCCTCGCGTCTCTCTCTCCGACGTGTTCTGTCTGTGAGAACTCAGTACGCCAGCTGTAGAGTTCTGCGTCTCTTTGGGCTCTGAGAGCTGAGTGACGGCCGCATTGTTTTTCACCCAGATGAGCTCTGCTGGGAGCAGGGCTGCGCTCAGTGGTGAGCAGTGCGAGAGGTCCTAACGGAGCCCAGAATCCGTGAAGAAATACCACCTTCCCCCAACTCCATTAAATTTTCATCACCACATATTTTTTCTGTCGGTACCCAATACTAATTCTTATTAAAATCCATACTGAAAGCTAAGAAGATTTCTGTCCCATTTTCCTGGAGAGCACACAGCGCCAGCGACACTCACGGTGGCAGACAGCAGGATACCATGGTTGAAGAAAGCTTTTCTGAAACTTGTCGCTGGCCCTTGGCTGGGCTTACAAGGGGAAACGCGTACAGTAGTTACGCTGCGCCATAAAAATTCAGGTCAGATGCTGTTATTTCAAGCTGTTTTTCTTTTTCCTGAAATATGGAGTCTTTAATTTAAATTTTAAGTGGTAATAAAAATGGGCACGGATCGCCTACATCACCCATCGCTTGTCAGACTTCAGTCACTATCAGCTGTCTCTGGAGATGAGGCATGAAATAAAAAAGCCTGTTTCCTGGCAGTGCAGGGGGTCGTGCGTGCACACGCACTGACGGCGAACGGGTGGGAGACGAGAGAGATCAAAAGCTCCAGACTTTGGTACGGGATAAAGCTTTCTGTTTATCCAGGGGTTTAAAAAAAAAAAGTCTATATCTACTAAGAAGACTTAAAAGGGCTTTAAAGGCATAGAGCAAGTACAAATCAAAAGTTCACAACATATACAAACAATGAGAAGCACAAACGCCAGCTTCCAGAATATTCTTCATTTCTCAGGAAAGGCAAACGGGGAACGCTGTTCATTCATTGTTTCTGAAAAGATTGGGGCAGGAGCAGGAACAGCTGAGCAGCTGAAGAACTTCCACGAACCAGGCTTCTTTTCTTACTTAGGCTCCGGTTTCTGGGAAGGACTTGTGTTTATGCTATGGTCTATTTTCAGAAGAGGGCCTGTTTGTAAATGGGCTGCCTGTGCTGAAAAGTGATATATAGGGCCCTCGGAAAAGCACGCAGAAGTGGAGCCACGATTTGCAAAGAGGGGTTTAATTTTATAAAAACCAACAGAAATGGTTGACTGTTTTGAAAGAGTAAACTGAAAATTTATAACTTAGTGGCTGAGTACATATTTAATTGAATTTTTGAAAAGTTATGATCTATCACTACTTTAAAATTGTCTTCATTAAATTGGTGCTTGAGTAAATAGAAAAATTGAAAACAAGTACTAAATTCTTGGATATGTTCATAATCGGAGTTTCAGGTCCTAGCACAGTGGCATTTTAGTTGGTGACCCTCCTTTGGTATTGGGGTCTTATGCAGTAAATTAGAAGCTTTATTGTTTACTCAGTCAGAGGGGTCTTTTGTAGACTCTAATTGATAGTACTGATTTCTGAGTGTCTTATATTTGTCGCAATAACAACGTAACTCCCATTCTCCTATTCTTATTTGCTCCATGTATTAGCATTCTATAAGGCACCTCTTTGCTTTTCTACGTGATTTAATTTTCATACCATCCCTCCGTGCTTGTTATTATCAGCATGGCAAAACTGAAGCCCTTCGGGACAGTGGACCTGCCCTGAGTCACCAGGACGGAAAGCGTAAAAGCCCATAAAGTCAGGCTTTTTCTCTGTGTACAGGAAACTGGCCCAAGGACTCGGCAGTGGAGGCAAGCAAGGAAGAACGTTCCCATCTTCACTTTAGGACACAAGAGTGTGTGCTCCAAGAAGAAGAGAAAGTGGGGGCCGTCTGGATAGCTCAGCAGACTAAAGCGCCTGCTTAGGCAGAGTGCAGTGGACAGAGTTCAATCTTCAGCAGGCCGTGACAGCCTCACCTCTGGGGCTCACTGAGATGGCGATTGAGACTGGGTGTGGGGTATGCACCTGTAATCCTAGCGCTTGGGAGGCTGGCCACAGGGATATCACTACAAGCCCTTTCTATGTAGTGAGACCTTGTACTAAATATAGAAAAAAAAAAAAAAAGAAGAAGAAGAAGAGGAGGAGAGGGTGAAGGGCTGAGTGTCCCCCAGGCTTGGTCCAGGGAGCAGCTACCCGCCTGATGGCCCCCAAGTGTCTAATTACTGATCACTGCCGGCCTCCCCTCTTCCTTTCATAGTTTCTCCACCATCTCACCGGGTATATCCAGCCGTCACTGCCTCACTCCTGATCACTCTAATACCTCCTAAAGGATTTTTCTTTTTCTGACTTTTTTCCACCCGAACTCAGCCTGAACCCGTAACACCATCTAATTAATTCTCCTGAAGCACTTTGATCATGTAACCACTCTGACCTGAGCACGGTAATAAGTTCTCTGGGCTGCTGGACTAAGCAGAGCTTGGTAGGACTGCACTGGGGGAGCCCCGGAAGCCTTCTCTTCATGCCTACTTTCCTAGCTCTGCACAAACTATTCACTAGAAGCTCTTTGACATTTTTGATTCAAAATTCTTTTTCATACTCCATGATGTGACAAAGTGTGTCTCTCCTTTTCTGTCTTGACATTCGTCCAAAGTCTCTGAGCTAAACTTGAGTGCACCTTTGCCGTCAAGATGTCCTGCGACGCTTCGAGACTGAGAGACCAGCCTGGGGAGACCCGCTCCCCTAGTTAGCAGTCAGCACTGTCTTGTTTTCTTTCTCCCTGCCAAGACATGGAGCTCAGCAACCCAACTCTGAGGAGGAGAGCTAACTTTTGGCTCGCAGTGTGTAGAGGTTTCAGGCCATAGTTTCTTGGCTCCATGACAAGGTAGCAAGGCATAGGGACCTGGCAGAGGAGAACTGGCCCATGGCATGGCAGAGGAAAGCAGAGAGATCAAGGGAGGCAAGAGGGAGTTAGAGCCTTGCAGGTTGTACACCCAGGGGCCCACTGTCCCACTGGGCTCTGCCTCCCAAGATCACAGCTGTCTGCAGACTCAGCAGGCTGATCCTGTGAGAGGTACAACTCCTCCCCACAACATCTTCACCTCCCAAGGTGATGCACCTGAGTGCATGAGGTTTGAGGGGAACACCTGGACAGAAGCCATAGTAATAGCCAAAGCAGAGTAATCTGGCATCACAGTAAGGATGGGCTGGTGAGAAGCAATGGGGAGAATAGCACAGGGCTGCCTCATGAAACACTGCCCAATGGAAGGTTTCTGGGACCATGGCACAAAAGTGGGACTGGGGCCACAACCATGGTGGGGGTTGCTATCAACTGTTTTAGGTCCTCCTGAAGCGGTTCTTACCAAGTCTAATTGTGGGGCCATCCCTCCTTTTTAGAGTATGGTATGAATTTTCCAAATAGAACCTTATTTTGGAGCTCAGAATTCTTTTCAAAGCAGGACATTCTAAGCAGGAACAGTGCGATTCTCTTGTAATCAGCACAATTATTTCACTTAGGTTGCCAGTCCGTCTATTTGCAGAGACCCCTCCTCTTTTGATCCACACCACCTCTCCCAGAATCTCCAGTGTGGACCTTGGTCACCTCTCTCGCAGTCCCACCATATCATTAGCAGGATTTTATAACACATGCGGAGTGCATGCCATGTGTTAGTCACAGTCTGTCTCCGGGATTACAAGTCCTGGAGCCTTGGTTTATAATTTTGAACTTTCAGGACCACATGTAATATCAAGGGTACAGCGTTAGTGACTAAACAATATACTGGAAGGAGCTCATGGTAATGGCATTTGGCTGGAGTTGAAAGCCTGGCTTTTAATGTTCTTGAAGATCTAAAAGAAACTCGGTTTCTGTTTTCTCCAAAGGTCCTTCTCCGTTAACTGCATAATATCCAATTATGCATCTTGGGAGAATTAAAGGTTGAGAAAACCCAGCTTCTATTGGAATCTTTGATTCCATGGAATACGTTTGCCCCAAATCAGTGCTTATACAACCAGCTCTCCCCTCTGGGATTTGGTTGATTGTCATAACTTTGGAGTTTTCCCTACAAAGCCACAGGCCTATTACAGCAAAACGCCACAGTTTAAAATGTTTAAAAGTCAGTGTTGTAGCTGATTTTATTTTGTTCATTACTCGATGAGGAAAGAGAAAAAATAATCCCACAAACCGCTCCCCCATGCCTTAAATGAACTGAGGTTTTTATATTTATTTTCTCAGATTATAACATGTTAAGCACATCATCTGTTAAAGGTGTGGGAATCAGAAATCATGAAAGCATTCTGATGTGAAAGATGGAAAAAATGACAATTATCATTTACTGCAAGGGAGTATGGCCACAAGGAGGCCTTTGTTTAGTCTGATCTTATCCATGGCAAGGGGAACAGCAGGCTGCCCTAATAGCCTTGTCTCCAAAACTAATTTTCTAGGCCTGCAGGTGTTGCTGTATGGGAGAAGGCGTCAACCACATGCCATGTATCTGGTTTGCAGAAGTATCAGGGCTGGCAGAACTTATGAGTGTAGTTTCCTTAATTCACTCAAGCCATCACACTGACAGCACTTTCCTTAGGTACAAGGCAAATATTGTTTTCATTTATTGGGGGAATTCCATTCTTCATTTAATGAGATAAGCTAAGGACTTATAAGGTATGACTGAAAAATGTGGTACAGGTTTAGGTTTTTAAAAATGTGTTCTAGTGAGGGCCCACTAACATGAAATTCCTCCCAGAATTCCTCTCCTCCACCCAGTGCATGTTTCCTGTCCTTGTTGTTGCTTTCTGGAGTCCTGCTGGAAGTACTCTTCCCTAAGTGCCGTTAGTGTGCTGCTGTGGTGCCTTTGATGTCATCTCATTTTGACTTCACAGAAGGGCCAGCAGTTCTACGGTGCCAGAGCCAGTGACGAGGTGAGTGAGGGAGGACACAGGTACACTTCCATGACCCTGCCTTTGATGGATGGCACCTGGCAGCAGCGCCTGGCACATTCCTTAAATCATACCTCATAAAAACACTGAAGAGGACTTCTGGGCCGCAAAGAGCAGCAGGAATAATGGGGTAAGAGTGTCTGAAGAGAAGGGGTTATCACAATATGTTTTTTAATGTAACAAAATATTTAGAATTTAAACAGTAATTGGATGTGTTGATCATCCCTTGTACTATTGGCTCAATGTTATGCTTAATGATTGGGATTCAATTTTGCGCATCAGTGTTTCCTGAGTGCAGTGCTGTACCCAGCTCTGTAGGCCGGGGGGTAGGGTGCCGGACTACAGCCCTGATGTCAGTGGACAGAAGCTGGCAGCCCTCCTTCTTATACTTGCTGTCGCAAGAAAAACGCCTTCAGACATCGCTGGATGCTCCCAGAGGACCTAGCACAGGTGTCCGGCTAGTTGAAACTACTGTTTCAGAATCGCTTTATTTAGGTATTGGTTTTCTGCAGCCTAACTGCAGGGCCTCAGACACCTCAGGGAGCTTCCCAAACTGTTGATGGAGAACAAGAGCTACTGAGGAGTCACAGGGTACCTCCTGTCCCAGATGGAGCAAGGCTCATGATTAGGCATAAAAGGAACAGAGATTTTAGGTGCTCCTGGCCACCACTGTGGTTTTGGGGTAGAGCTAAAGGCATTTACTTCTTTCAGAAGATTTTAGGGACTTTGCCAGGGAGATAGCTCAGTGGCATACATGCTTGCCTGGCAAGTTTAAAGTCCTGAGTTTGATCCCTGAGTCGGCAAAACTAAAATGGATAAAAGAAAAACACACAATAAAAGGAAAGATTTTAGGGACTTCACTTTTTCTATGCAGTCTTTATAAGGAATTTACTTTCATGTGGCTGCTTCCTATAACTTCTGGTGCAAGCAACCTCAAAAAGGAAAAAAAAAAGAGCAAAATGTGTAGAAAATCAAGGATGGCAAAATCACATTGCTACTTCCTGTTGCAGGCATTACTAATAGACCATCACATTGCTCAATGTTGAGCAGAATGTCAAGTCTCAGAGTCTTCATTATCACATGGCTCTTGGCACAGCTACCAATGTCTTGGAGAGAGAATTCAGGGCCAAATCTCATTGTCAACCTTGCTTTTCAATTGTTTGTAGATGTTTTTTCTTTTTCGTACTGGAGATTCACACCAGTGTCTTTGCACTGAGCAACATCCTCAGCCCTTTCTAAACATTTTTATTTTGGATATGGTCTTGCGAAGTTACTAAGCCATCCAGGCTTAGCTTGAATCTGTGATCCTCCTCCCTGGCCCAGGTCATTTATTTTAGGGATGCGGTAGCCAGTGATGAAACATGTTACTTGAAATATAACTTGCAAGCAAAGCAGTGAAGTTTAGAATGGAAAGTATGATTATTGTCTCAGTTACTCTTTTCTCTTTGCTGGGACAGATACTGAATCCTAAAATGAAGGAAGGAAATGTTTGTTTAGCTCACAGTTAGTGGAGGTTTTAGTCCATACTAGTGGGCTCCAAGGCTGAGTGGCACATGGCAGAGAGCAACCTTTCATGGTGGTGGCAAAAAGCAGAGAGCAAAAGGGAGTCCAGCAGCTCCGGCAGCTAGCCAGCCTCTCCCCGCTCCTTACACTGTAATGCAAACTACCAGCCCCAGGGCAGGGGCAGCATCCACATCCACAAGAATCAATCACATACTCCAGAAGCCGTCCCCTGACTGCACGAGGCTTTGTGGGGGCAACTGGACACAACCCATAACAAGTACCAAAGAATGCACCTCTGACAAAAATTCAATCTTCTAAAAAAAAACAATGGTTTGTAGCTGTGACACCCCGTGTGGCAGGGAGTTTTCTTCTGTGAGATCAGACATGTGTTTAGGTGAGGAGGACAGCCACCATCTGTAGATGGACGTGTGGGTGGTGAGGGATTGAGCTCGTGGGAGCCGGGATCTGCTGCCCTGAGCACCGTTGTGTGTAGGATCTTGAGAAGAGACGAGAAGGAGAGAATGTGGCAGACTCAGGCACCGGATGCTCATGGCCAAGGGTGAGAGGGAAGATTTGAGTCTCTTGGGGATGTGAATTGGTTGGGAAACAGTGGCCCCAGTTGGGATTCTTGGCCCCTAAACTTGTGGCAGTCAGAGATTCCTTGATATCTTAAGTCTGGATGACCTAGATGGAGACTTAGCGACTCCTTCCCCAGTGAGCTCAGTTCCTTTGGGTGTGTAGCTAGAGTCAAGGACTCTTGGGTAGCTCCAGCAATCTGGAGCTCATTGAGTCTTAACAGTGCCCCAGGTGACAGTGATGTCTGCTGCAGCTTGGGCACCCTCGGTCCTGAGGAGCCTGAGCTCGCCCACCAGCCTGCCTCAGCCAGTGGTGCTGAGTAAGCTTGGTGTCTACTGTGCTATGGTATGGGGGACATAGTCCAGCACCCCAGGGCTGAGGGAAAGGATGACACTTTCTCTGAGAAAACAAAGCACCCCGAGGTGTCTTTGTCCTAGGCTGTCTGCCCTCAGGGGCACAGCTGTCAGCAGGCGCTGGGGATACCAAGGTGCCATGTCAGAGCACAGAAGGTGGCCTCCAGGAGGGTGAGGCCATGGTGAGCGACCAGCCCGAGCTTCTGTGGCCACCAAAAAATAGCCAGCTGATACACTTTCAGCAGGAGACTTGCAGTGTCGGGGCCAGGTGGCTGTGGCTTCTGGCTTGGTGGCCTTCAGTCCTTTTCCGCCTCGAGGCAGGGGTGGTGGCCGCTAGGGGCCTGGTGATCTCTGTACCCCCAAAGTGCTCTGACTGTCGAGGACGTCTCCACGGGCTCATGCAGGGAAGACTTTGTCCTTCTTAGGGTTAGCTGAGTTCAACTCTTCCCAGAGGTCAAACTCTCAGAGAAGGAAGTTTAGCTTCACAGAGGCTGGTGGAGAAAACAGGGCAGGATCTTGAAGGTGGCCGCTAGCACGGGAGCCACAAGGGACTGCACCGGGCCTTTCTCGGGACCCCGTGGAGGCTCACCATGGTCGGAACAAACGAGCTCTGCACACCACATGAGGCGTGGTAGAAAATTAGCTTAGGTATTGAAATTTTAAAATGTATCACAGTAAAAGTCGCAAGGCCATGCATCCCCCGAGAATCCTCGCCAGCGCTTGGAGCACTTCAGTGGTGCCCCATGGTTCTGGTCCCCTGCAGCAGCTCCAGAGTCCTCTGTCCACAGAGCCTCTACCTGCGCCATCCTGGCTGCCTCCTGTCCTGGTCATTTGGCTTTGGGCAAGAGCCAGAGCTGCCAGGTACCATATCGAGTGACTAAGGAGGACAAGGCCCCGCGTCGTGTTTTCAGCAGTGCTCACTGTAGCTCTGGTCTTGCCCCATGAGAACATGGCATAATCGCGGTAGATTTTGATCACACCTTGTACTTTGCGTGGCATTGGACAGACCCTGCCTGGCTTGGGGCAGATAAAAGGCTCAGAGGACAGTGTTGGGGATCAGGGGAAAGTGTGAGGGCAGGCAGTGGCGGCCTGCAGCTCCCCAGACTCCCGAATGGTGGCCGTTTCGCCTGCAGCGGCCTCTTCCGCCTCTCAAACACCCGCCTGTCAGCGAGGGCGCGGAGGAGCAGCCCTCGGTCTGTGGTTCCTGAGTCAGCCCGAGCCTCTTCGCCGGGGAGGCAGACTCCGTGCGATGTTAATTATCTGTTAGGAAAAACTGTTTATTTTACCCAATTTTGAAAACAAGAACTTGATTCCTTGGCAGCCTCTGCTAGCTGACTGCCACAAGTTACGGGTCTATATGTGCGTCGTAAAAGCTGGAGAAAGCGCATACGGTGGTCTTTTAAGAGGTGAGAACGTGCGCGCTTTATTCCGAGCTGCGGCACCACCCACGCGCGTGGCGACTGAGTTCCAGCAGTCGGGCAGTGACAAATTGCGCTCTATTCGCTTCTCTGTTTCTGGAGTGTGGAGTCAGGGCGATTTCCTCTTTCCAGGGTCAGGGCCCCCATCCGTAACTCAGCGGCTCCCCACGTATGTGGGAAGCCGCGATGGGCTGCTTTGCCCAGGAGCAGGTTTCCACACTGGCTCCCTGCCTCCCTCTCTGTTCAGGCCTGGGCGTGCGAGGGCGCCCCCGAAATCTGGTGCACACACATCGAGCATTCCTGGGTTGCTGGATCATAGGATGAAGTCATTTGGGACAGGCTCAGAAGACAACGCTCATCTCACCGAGAGAGGCCTAAAACCTTGGAGAAAACAGATTGCAGTTCAGACCGGCCTTAGCTCACTTTGTAGCCCAGGCTGGTGTTGAACTCACAACCATCATCCTGCGTCAGCCTGCTGAATGCTGGCATTGCAGGCATGTGCCGCCATGCCTGGCCTACAACAGGGTTCTTTGCCCGTTTGCTTCTGGTTGAATTTCTCCGAACGCCCGCGGCTCTGTGCTCCCCGCTTTCATCTGGGACCTCCTTCGGCCCGTCTCCCCATTTCTCGAGATGGCGCCAGTCTCTTGGGCGTGCTGCGGTCGTCCTCAGCCTCCGCTCCAGCTGAGAACTCCAGTCCTCCGCGTGTCTGGGCCTCGGTGGCTTCTCTTTGCCAGGGTGAGGCTCCAACTGCCCCTGCGATCCGGCTCCGGTCAGGCCACCTGTGCTCGCAGCACCTGCTAGCATGAGATACTTTATAAATCCTGGCTTCATTCTGTGTTTTCCTGCCCCGCCATTGACCCTTCAGGCGCGGCTCCGCCATGCTGTCTTCTCCCCTTCCGCAGCCAGCGCATACCCTTCCCGGCAGCCCCTGAGCGACGCCTCCGCCGCCTTCCTTCCGGCTCCTTCTCCTCCGCGAGCCTCCTCTGGCCAACTCCTCCCCAGAGATGCGGAGCAGGCAGCAGTGCGGGATGGGAAAGGAAGGCGCAAGGTAGGATCGGGAAAGTGAGGAGGCGGGTGAGGAAGTGCAGGCTGGAGCAGAACGGGACAGAGCCAGGAGCGTGGTGCTGATCCGCGCACAGAGCCCGCTCCTGCAAAGCAGACTGGGGAGCTGAGGGCGCTGGTGGCAAACGCGGGGAGCACAGGGCTGGATGCCCAGGCAGGCAGCTGGGGGTCCAGGTTGATGTGCTCGCTGGGCCTCGCCCACCTGGCCGGCAAAGGAGCAAAGGCCCAGTGCTGTTCAGCGCGGGAATATGGGGACCTGCCTGCCCTCCCTCGCCCTGTGAGAGAACTGGGACTGGCCTGACCCGGCGTTGGAAATGGTAGCTGAGGGATCCTCTGTGAGCGCTGCTGTGCCTGCTCTGCGCAGGAGCAGTGAGAGGTGGTGATGACTGGGCTGAGCCGGGCCCTTACGATGCCTGCGCTGAGAGGCTGAGGCCGAGGATCACTGTGCTTTCAAGGCTCCCTCCATCCCTCCCTCTCTCCCTTCCTTATTCCCTCCCTCCCTCCCTCCCTCCCT
>PVKN010010143.1:0-22963 GCA_004027915.1 Capromys pilorides
AGAACACAAACTCATCCCAGGTACTTTTCAGTTTTCCCTATATCATTTGGAGGTTCCCTACTGGAGATCATCTACCCAAGATCAGTTTTTTCTCCCTGTATCAGCACCAGGGATTAAACTCAGGACCTTGCACTTGCCAGACAGTCACTTATTCCACTGAGCTATCTCCCCGGCCCAGGTGGTATCTTTCTTTTAGGTTAGAGATTGAGATCCTACAACTGACACCTCACAACCTCCTTGAGGCATGTTCAGCTCCAAGCTCACCTTCATACTCAGAACAGGAGTATGTCATGCTTAGTGATCCTTATTATGAAGCTATCTTTATATTGTCACACAGGCCATTGTAGTTTATTTGGTGGAAAAAGAATAATGGAGGAGGACACATGCGTGACAACAGAAAAAGCCAAGGCCAGCGAGGAGGAGGAGAGAATCTGGGGGTGGTCTGGCCGTGAAAAATGGTGGTGGCCAGGAGCTTTCAGAAGCAGGAGTGACTGATTTTTAAATCTGAGCTGGTTTGCAAACCTGCAGCTTAAATCCTGCTCATTTAACTAAAACTTCAGTGAATCTTGTTTATGCACATACTTTGCATGATTGAATTGTTTTAAAAAAGATCTTCTGTTGGAGGCAAAGATTCTGCATTGGACCATGTGTAGTGGAGGAGAGACAGCAAGTGAAGGCTATGGCAGCAGGTCACAGGCTGAACTGGTAATTAAAGGAAGAAGACAGAGATTTCAGGGAGAATTGGCCTCTTCTGGGCAGCCCTCTCCTTAGCCGTCTCCTTCCTGCAATAATCTGGCCATTATGGGGATCTTTGGGAGAAGAAAGTGTTATGGTTTGTGTAGCTGTTTGTGTCTCTTCCAAAACACATGCTGAGATTAGGTCCCCAAAGGCAGTAGTACGGAAGATGTGGCCATCAGGGTGTGATAAAGTCGTGAGGTGACACAGTGAAAGAAAGCGGGACCTTACAGGGATGGAGGGGACTGGCTGGGCCCCTTTTGGTTTTCAGTCCCTTCTGCTATGCGAGCACAGCTGGACGGCACTGTGCATGGGCAGTGGGTGCTTACCGGATGCCCACTCTCCACTGGATCTTAGACTTGCTTTTGGGCTTCATCGGTAAGTTTCAGTTGCTGATAAATTACTTAGTTTTCAGTATTTTGTCTCAGCAGCACAGACTTAAGATGGGAGAAGGAGAAAGGAAGGAATTTTCTGCAACATGTGGCTGACATGTTGACCCGGCCCTAGCTATACCCTGAAAGTCATGTATATCCATAGGCAAATGCAGATTTCACTTTTTGGTTGAGCAGAGATGCTTCTCATGAAGGAAAGAACGACCACCCCTTGTTCTGGCCAGGAGAGTAGGCACAGCTTTGGAGATTATGCTGGATAAGTGGTATCAAGACTGAACATGTATGTGTGGTACAGCTCAGTGATGGACTACGCATGCTCAAGATTTAACACGTATGTATCCATAGTGAGCATAATCAGTTAAGTCAGGAAAAACAGTTTGTGAAAGAACATTCGTTGACCTAATTTTTATCAGACAAAAGTGGAAATGGCAGCTAAGGTGATCAACTATGCAGAAAATCCAAATCTGCAACAGATTGCTGATAGAACTGATAGAAGGGCTTTGCAAGATCAAAATCATTAAAGTGTTAACATAAAGTAGCAATAAGTTACTGGAAATCAAAGCTTAAAAATAAGAGCACTTTAAAATAGCAGCAGATACATAAAATACTTGGGTCAAAAAATCTATGGAACTGCGTGCAGAATTTGCATGTTAAATACTGATGGAAGAAAGATTGGAATAAAGGGAGAGGTTTATCACATTCAAACTTAGTGCTGTGGGGGGCTGGGGAGACAGCTCCGTGGCACAAGTGCCTGCCGGGCAAGTGCAAGGTCATAAGTTCAAACCCTGGTCTCACCCAAAATACAAACTTAATGTTGTGATATTTTAATCCCCTCAACACAGTATCAAGATGAGCTAGGTCACATGATAATACTGTTACATAGTGGTTCTACCTTCATTCTCAAGTGATTTTTTTTGGGAGGGTGGGACTGGGGTTCAAACTCATGACATTGCACTTGCCAGGCAGGCCCTTGTGCCACAGAGCTATCTCCCCGGCCCCTCTCAGTTGATTTTTATTTAGACCTGGGAGAAAAACTCACAAAACTTAAACTTTATTTTGGTCTCTGAGATGGAAGCTCAAAACCCTAAACATATTATTTGGTCGGATTATTTATTTATTTATTTATTTATTTATTTATTTTGAATGTTTTTAGTACAGGGTCTTGCTGCACAGATCAGACTCCTAGTGATCCTCCTGTTTCCAGCTTCCCAAGTGCTGGGGTTACAGGAGTGCGCCACCATGCCCAGTCTCAATCACGGCTCAGCACGTCCTGGGGGCGGGGCTGGCATGGCACGGGGATTGAACTCCAGTCCACTGTGCTCGCCTACGCAGGCGCTTTAGTCTGCTGAGCTATCTGGCTGGCCCTCCACAAGGATCCTATTTAACCTTTCACTGGTTCCTCCTGTGTACCCAGTTCACGACTCCGACCCAAGGGCATCCTTGTGCCGCTGTTTCTGAAGCGAAGGAAGCAGAGCTGGCGGCTCGCTGGCTGTCTCCCAGGACGCTTCCTCATCTGACTCCGCACTTCCATTCTGGCAGCCCCGCGCGTTCGCACCCACTCTTCTCACAGAGTCCTTTTTAAAAATTTCTCATCTGATCGCGATGCCCTCCCACCAAACAAAACCCAAACCAAACAAAAACTGAAGCAGCTGGAGCTGGCAGTCAATTGAAGGAAGGAGACTGGAGCAGCAGAATTCTGTGTCCAGGAGGAAATTTAGCTTTTTCTTTTTGTTTTGGTTTTTGGTGGTACCAGGGATTGAACTCAAGACCTTACACTTGCCAGTCAAACACTTATTCCACTGAGCTATCTCCCTGGTCCTGGAAATTTAGCCATGGATTAAGAAGAGAAATAGGACCCAAGAGACAAGGCAGAGGGTGAACCTCACGCTCATTAGAAGAGGAAGAAGTCCCGGGGCAAATGTACTCACCTACGCGATAGCATAAAGGCTCAGGGTCTGGATTCTGTTCTCTCAGGAAAGGAGACATCAAAAAATCACAAAATGCCCAGGAGTACGTTTAAGAAAAGGAATTGTAAGCCTTCCACAGTGACGACCACATGCCATGGCCTGTCAAAGCTGTCACAGGTCAAAGTTCAGAAGAGTTCACTCACACTTCTCCTCAAAATGATCTTCAGGGTCAGGGTCCACCCAAAGTTCCACCAGTACATAATTCTGGTAAAAATTGATATGTTGATCACAAAATGGGTAGGCCTTGGGTAGGTCGGAGTTGTGAACTGGGTAGAAAGGAGACGACTATGAAAAATGTATAGGAAAACATAGACCTTGGATAGCCCAAGCGATCTTGAAAAGAAAATGTTTGACAATTAAATACTGATGATTAAACTGCTGATGCTCAGTTGAATGATTTAAGCTCCCTGGAGGAAAATGTTAAAATGCTGGATGTGCTCAGGAAGCTCTTATTTTTTGTTCTCACTTTCTGTGTGTGTTTCACTGGGGTTAATTCTGCAAACGGATGTAGCTAGAACTGTGTGTGATTCCTTGTGGGCCATCTTTTTTCTTTCTAATTCCTAAGCTAAGAAAGGCTGGAGGCGGGGGCTTGGGAACCAACACAACAGGTTGTTGCCCTGGAAACTTCTGTTAGTTTCTAAATGCATAGGCAAAAATTTAGTCCCCGCATACACAACCTTCTAAATTTACTAACAAAATCTTTGTGTAAATCTTAAAAGGCAGTTTATATTTATAACTACTTCCTAACATTTCCCTGTGTCTGGCCATCTCTTTATACAGGCCCACCGTAGGGTTTAGAAAACTGGGGCTGTTTAGAGGATGTTGGAGAATATTGGATTAAAGCCACAATGTGTTAAACTTTTCAATGTAAATATCTACTAACAACCCATGGTGGGCGGACTGCAGCTAACGCTTCTATTTACCATTGCTTCCAACAAAGTTACATTAGCTGGGCTGCAAGGCTAATTTGGATACAAAACTTGAATGGAGCTGCTTTACTATGCTCAGTCTATGAGTGGATGTGAATGGTGATGACAGCGGCTAGAATAACAAAATTGAGGAGAGGAAAAAGGAGAGCACGGCTCTCATCCCGAGCTCAATTGTGGCTAATTGGAGGACCAGTCCCCATCTCCAGGCAGCCTGCTCCGGGCTCAAATGGCAGACAGATGCTCTAAAGCCCCTGGGCTCAGGTATCTTCTAATTGTGGATCCAGCCAAGGACAAATTTGATTTGTAGCCCACATTTTGACCTCTCGATAGTGCAAAGTGCTGGTAGTTGTTCCCGCTTTGTCCTCACTTTCAGATTGTTTCCATCACGGTCCCCACATCCCAACTGCTTGCCCATTTCCAGAACTACCTCCATATTTTACTCATAGTCCTCCAGAGAGCAAATTCCAGAAAGAAGGATGCAAAAGAAATTGAAACGAAGAAGGGAGGACAGAGTCATTGTAAAGGTTGCTGTGAAACCCACCTAGAGACCGAAGGGGACAGAAAACAGCAAACCTCCACTTGGGAGATTTACAGTTCTGGGAGGACCATGCCTGCCTCTCCAATGCCAATTTCGCAGAGGTGAGGAAAAGTTAAGATGAGCAGCGAAGCTAAGTTTGGAGAAATAGAGAATCAGGAGAGCGAGACGTGGCCGATGCTCTGTCTATGTGGACCTGGTTTTTGTACA
This sequence comes from Capromys pilorides, assembly GCA_004027915.1. Classification (NCBI taxonomy): domain Eukaryota; kingdom Metazoa; phylum Chordata; class Mammalia; order Rodentia; family Capromyidae; genus Capromys; species Capromys pilorides. Next base: position 4,769 of record PVKN010010143.1, read on the forward strand.
CAGTGGGGAAGACTTAACTGTGATTGTATGTGAGAAGCTTAACATTTTCAGTTACCAGATGTCACAGTTACCTCCTGGACAATCAGCACGCCACTAGAAATGACATCCACAATATAAAGTAAGGGGTCTTTGGGTATTTATCTGGAAAAGGATGGTCTCGGTCTTGATGGTTGTACTTCTGGAGGCACCTCCCGAGAAGTTGCTTGTTGAAGCCGAGGCTCAGCCAAGTACTACAATATCCCCCGACCTGTCACCATCACAAGCACCAAAGTACCTCGCATGCCCAGTAAGCAACACACAGGCATTCCTTTACCCATTGCAGAGTTCTTTAGAAGTCAGACTTTCTGGCCCTAGGCTTTTGAACCTTATCTCTAAAGTTGGCTTTTAAATTTAGTTTTTGTTGTTGTTGTTTGTTTTTTAGTATTTATTTGTTTGTTTGTTTGTTTATTTATTTATTTAGGTGGAACTGGGGATTGAACTCAGGACCTTGCACTTGCCAGGCAGGCATTTGTGCCACTGAGCTATCTCCCCAGCCCCTGTTGTTTGTTTTTTAAAAAAAATATTTATGAGGCTGAGAAGATAGCTCAGTAGAATAAGTGATTGCCTGGCAAGTGCAAGGTCTTGAGTTCGATCCTTGGAACTGTAAAAAAAAAAAAAAAATATGAAATCACAAGAGATAATATACATCTTTTATTGGTCCTATACTGCCTACATTGGTGTGTCCAACACAGGAGCCACTAACTACTTCTGGCTGCTGAGCACTTGAACCATAGCTAGTCCAAGCTTAACTGCATTATAATTATAAAATACATACTTGATCTAGTGTAAAAATGTAAAATATCTTAGTAATAATTTTACTATCAATTATGTGTCACAATGATGTGTTGAGTACATTGGTTCAGATACAATACAATTAATCTTTTTACTTTTTTAATGTCACCACTAGAAATTTGGCTAACTTGGGGTTGGGGGGATAGCTCCATGGCACAAGTGCCTGCTTGGCAAGTGCAAGGTCATGAGTTTGAATCCCAGTCCAGCCAAAAAGAGAGCACAACCTGTTGCTTGGATGTTTTTCCCCACAGTAGAGATAGAACCCAGGGTTTTATACATGCCCTTAGTACTTTACTACTTAGCTACATATTCAGTCTAGATTTTCAAGGTAAGAAATATATAAAAAGAAATCTGGGCTGGTGAGATAGCTCAGCGGTCTAAAGCACCTGCTTAGGCAACCACAGGGACGGCAGTTCGATCCTCGGCACCACATGCTGTGCCAGCCCCACCCCCAGGGCAGGCTGAGCTGGCCATAACATTAATAAATAAAGTTAAAAAAAAAAAAAGAAATCTGATCAGGAAGTGAGATTCACTTATGAATGCTCACTGATACAGACTGACAGATATTCAAGATATTCCTCTCATTTAAAAAAATCTGAGTATTCAAAATTATGTGAGCAGCACTTTGCTAACTGTGAAGGAACTTATAACATTAGTGGGGAAAATCGAATAAGATGCACTTTTATTTAGTCATTTTAAAATATGAAACAGAAAATGAAACGTCAACTTTACATCTACCATATGTAGGATCATTCTTAGTGAATCATATGAGTAAGAGAAAGATGCAAAACATAGACGGGACCACATGGCCACAGATGGGAAGCAAGAACCAATCTCGGTGATCATAGTTCCAAAGGGGGGACTAATATCTCAATACATAGGAAGAATAACTATCTGTTCAAGGTTTCACGAATTAGTGCAATTTCCAACTTCACCCAGGGCACAAAGTCACACCAAACCCTGTTAGCCAGCTTCACACTGAGCTGACACTGGCTCTTGCCAAGCTCATTTCCAGAGAAATTTCAATGTTTTTATGTTTCAGATTTCTGTCTTTATCTTTGGTTGATCAAGTTCTCCAATGATTACATTGAATAGTGTTTCTTTTCTTTTGCAGGACTAGAGTTCGAACTCACGACCTTGCACTTGCCAGGCAGGCACTTGTGCCACAGAGCTATCTCCCCAGTCTTTGAATAGTGTTTCTTTCTAAAAACGTTTTCTTGTATTCTGTTTCTAATGGCAGAAGAGCTGAGCCACCCAGGGGCCATCCCAAGTAGGAAGTTGCTTGCGTTCTGCTCTGTAGTATGGATGTGCATACTTCGATACTAAACAGTGCTGTGAAGTCTTTGAGAAGACCTTTTTCTATTTCTCAGCTGATAGAGAACATCATGATTTTAAAATTTTGCTTGAGGGCTGGAGATTTGGCTCAGTAGCAGAACACTTGCTTAGCAACCTGAAAACCCTAGGTTCAGTTCTCAGCACCAAAACCAAAAAATGAAACCCTCCTAAAAATTTTGTTTGAAAAAAGAAGCAAACACTGAATGTCAGATTCAAAGTGCAGTTTTCTTCCTTTTTCTTGGTAGCACAACTTTTCAAAAAATTCACATTTATATGAATCAGTGAATACAAATGTCAATGAAGAAATTTCAACATAAGAGGTGGCTAGGATATGACCACAGCATTAATGATGCAGAATTTTTTTGCTATTTTTATGTAAAATTTTGATAAAAAGATTTTAATGATGACTGGCTGCTTTTTCTGTAAACTGGTGAACTATAAGATTCTCTAAACTACTTGATCACTGTAATATGTGATATCAGGAAAATATTTCCAGTGCACGTTTCTCAGGGAGATCTGAGTTTTGACTTCGTTTCTCTATTCACATTGAGTTTTAGTTCCTATGTATGAGGAACCTTCTTCCATCTCTTCAGCTAGTGCTCAAACCATTTTCATCTCTTCCACAAGATGCTGAAGAAGTAAAACATTCAGCTGTGCTTTGCTGTCAAGATGGAGAGCAGATAGCATTGAAAATTGTCTGCTAGGCAAATCAACCCAGCCCATTAAAACGAACATGGGATTTCTTCCTATAGTTCAGACTTCATTCTTCTTAAAGTATCTTCCTTTACTCCCTCTGATGAGAAAAATTCATAGGGAATCGTGGCTTTCTATATAAGAGCACCTGCCCATTTATCTAGCATGTATCTCATATATGAGTGGAACAATCCACTTCCAGAATCATGTTCAGTTCATCTACGTTTCGGTATTGGAGGGCAGCAGCAGACATTGGTTATTTATAACACCTGAACCCACTTTGTGCTACTGTATATGTTTTTAGTTCCACCACTTACATGGACACTGAACCTACGCAAATTGAGCAAGGGCAACCCAAAAGCTTGGTAATAGGATCTTCCAACCAGAAATCTGAATCCAAATAGACTATTGTAAGAAGTAGGCTCTTTCCAGGAGTCCTTGTGAAAGTGACATCGTCTTTAAACCCTCTGTGGCAATCCCTGATGCACCGCCGTGATGTCCAGGGAAGACAGGGCGGCCTGGAAATCCAGCCACTTCCTTAAAATCATCCAACTTTTGAATGATTATCCAAAATGCTTCATTGTGGGAGCAGACAATGTGGGCTCCAAGCAGATGCGGCAGCTCCGAATGTCCCTCCGAGGGAAGGCTGTGGTGCTGATGGGCAAGAATACCATGACGTGCAAGGCCATCTGAGGACATCTGGAGGACAACCCAGCCCTGAAGAAACTGTTGCCTCATATCCGGAGGAATGTGGGCTTTGTATTCATCAAGGAGGACCTCACTGAGATCAGGGATATGCTGCTGGCCAATAAGGTGCCTGCTGCTGCCCATGTAGGTGCCATTGCACCATGTGAATTCACCATGCCAGCCCAGAACACTGATCTGGGGCCTGAGAAGACCTCCTTCTTCCAGGCTCTGGGCATCACCATGAAAATCTCCAGGGCACCATTGAAATCCTTAGCGATGTACAGCTGATTAAGACTGGAGACAAAGTGGGAGCCAGCAAGGCGACCCTCCTGAACATGTTGAACATCTCCCCATTCTCCTTTGGCCTGGTCACTCAGCAAGTGTTTGACAATGGAAGCATCTACAACCCAGAAGTCCTCGACATCACAGAGGAAACTCTGCATTCTCACTTTCTGGAGTGTGTCCGCAACGTTGCCAGCGTTTGTCTGCAGATTGGTTACCCAACTGTTGCATCCGTGCCCCATTCTATCATCAATGGGTACAAGCGGGTCCTGGCTTTGTCTGTGGAGACATATTACACTTTCCCACTTGCTGGAAAGGCCAAGGCCTTCTTAGCTGATCCATCTGCATTCGTGGCTGCTGCCCCTGTCGCTTCAGCCACCACTGCTGCTCCTGCTGCTGCAGCTGCCCCAGCCACGGCGGAAACCAAGGAAGAGTCGGAAGAGTCAAATGAGGATATGGGATTTGGTCTGTTCGACTGATTACCAAAAAGCAAACTATTCAGCCTGCCTCATTGGCAAAGTGAGGAATAAAGGCATAATTCTCTTTCAAAAAAAAAGAGAAGTAGAAGAGGATTCAGGATTCATTTCACTGACGCTGCCCTGTGTCTAGCAGTGGCCAAGTCAGGAGGGATGTGCGTGGTCCATGATGATAGGTAGGCTACCTCTGCAGGTGAGTCTGTGGTTCACCTCGGGTATCACTTACCAGGTCTTTTTGCTTCCTGTTTGCTTTCTGAGTCTGGTTCTTCTCCCTGCCTGCCAACTCTGGGAAATTTTTCAAATGAATTTCTTTTCTTTGTAAGGAAGCCATAGCTAGTCTTGTTTGCATCTGAGATTTGTTCACAAGCACTCAGACCAATTTTATGACACAGTTTTGTAATTTCCATCATCTCCCAGTGAGAAAGCCAATTGGCAAATGCTTTGTGGGTAAGGTATTCATAGAGAAGGATATTGAGGCTGCAAATACATTTTCCAGTATGGGAATTTTTCATTCTTTGCCGATGGATTCAGTTGTATTCTTGTAAATAGTGTTGCAGTTGGAGCATAGTTAAGTAACTATGCTTGCTTTAAACTCTGTTAGTGTGAGTAGAAGACAACTCTTAGTCTAGGACTAATTTAGCGACACTTCTAAGACCACATTCTCTCATGAATCTATCTGATGTCATATAAAATACAAGGTTTCTATTGAGCCCAAAATTTAGCCACTGTGGCCTCCTGGTAATTCCAGTCTCTTCTCCTCAACTCAGTGAGGCCACTAGATTCTATATGGATTTCCCACACCACACTGCATCCTAGAAAGTCTCTCCAGGCAGTATCTGGTGCAATTGCCAAGCTCACATTGTTAATTGTCTCTTTTGCATGGGTCATCATCTTACACTGTTGTTGGCTGGTACCTCTACCTATATGGTTGGATTGATTTTGTCCACTTTTCTTGGTGTTTAGAGTGGGAAGGTAAATCTACTTCCTTATATTCCATCTTGGTTGGAAGGCACAACCTCCTTCTTGGCTGATCCTTCTGATGGTTAGAGATTCTTCATTCTTGTTCACCTTAATTGCTGTAGTTTGGCACATATTAATTACTCATTGAAGATAAATTTGTTGCAGGAAGAAATGATGCAAGGTGGTGTTGTAGGGGGTGGAGGTCTTGAGAAGGGCTGCCTCCCTCATTGATACATCTTCTTTAGCCAGCCACAAGTGTTTAGATATCGCTTGTATTTATTTATTAATTATTTATATTTAGACATCTTTCTTAGTCAACTTCATGCTTATCAAAGACATTGTCAGCTTCAAAAATATCATCAGGAGCTGGGCATGGTGGCGTATGCCTGTAATCCCAGCACTCGGGAGGCTGAGGTAGGAGAATCAGTGCGAGTTCGGGACCAGCCTGGGCTACAAAAGTGAGCTCAAGGTCAGCCTGAACTGTATAGTGAGACTCTGTCTCAAAAAGACAAAAAAAAAAAAAAAAAATCATCAGACATTTGTTATCAAGTATGTTGAAAGTATAACTTTATTAACATGAGAATAATAAAACATCTACATTTATCATTTAATTATATTGGATATCACTTCATCATTTGGATATATAATACATGTTGTGAAGGACAATGTACTAATGACTATTTTGTTTTTTATCTGAAAATGATAATTCTAATCCTCCCAATCCTAAATTTACCTTTTTGAGTATTCACAATATCTTTTTGAGTATTTACAATACATTGTAAATGTATATTTTTGTAAGAAGTATTCAACAAAGGTGTCTCTTCCGAAGCTACATTTTATGTATTTGGTACAGGATTTTACTGTACATCTCAGACTTGCAATGATCCTCCTGTTTCAGCCTCCTCAGCACTGGGATTACAAGCATGCGGTACTGGGGATGGAACCTGGACCCTTGCGTTTGCCTAAGCAGGCACTTAGACTGCTGAGCTATTGCCACAGCCCAAAATCTATGTTTTAAAAATAAACTTTATTAATGCATAAAAAGACAAAACATCATATAACTTCATGCACTGATCAAGTTTCAACAACTATCAACATTGGGCCAATCTTGTTCCACCCATAATTCCTGCCATTTTCCCCCTTTTTTTTTGCTCAGTGTTAGAAGTCCAAACATCTTGTTGATTTAGCCAAATTTATTTTTTAACAATTAAATATCACATTTGGTCATTTCTGGACATCAAGGACTCAGCAAGTTCTTTGCAATGACATGAGCTATGCAATTCCAAGTGATTCCAAAATCAAAATGGACCTTGGAGGAAAATTAAATCAGTTATGTATACGGTAACTTGATTAGCCATTTAAATTATATTGCTTATAATCAAGACCTCTCTTTTTATTTATATAGGTTCTGGTAATTTTCTTTCCAAATTTGCATAATCACCATTAGAAATTGTTGCAAAATTGATGGTTTATATAGTTATTAATTATAATGTCTCCTTTATTTTTTAACAGATGAGATGCCAAGATTTAAAGATATTAATTCCCAAGGAGAGGGGACCAGGGAGATAGCTCAATGGCATAAGTGCTTGCCTGGCAAGTGCAAGGTCCTGAGTTCAATCCCTGGTATCGAAAAAAAAAGAAAATTCCAAGGATTAAGTCCAGTTTTTAAGTATCTACATAACTAACACTTTTTGTTCTTTTAGGTTGTCTAAGGTCGCTGTTAGCTTACACGAAGTGCACAAATTAGGTACAAATAAATCCGTTCTGGGCAGAGATGTGTAGATTTCTCCAGAAGCTAATGTAGGGAAATCCCTTAAACAGGTACAGCAATCAAAATCTTTTACATAGATTAGGTTAACTTTGAACTAATCATATTTTTAAAATTTGGCATATGATTTCTTTGATCTTTTTTGCAGCTACTTCTATAATCATTGTTTTGTTTTCTTTTCCTGAGAGAGGGTCCTATGCATTGCCTAAGCTTCAGTCCCTGCAGAGGGTCTATGAGGCAAAAGCTTCACTGATCCCAGGCAGTGAAAGAAGGCCCCTGGTCGGCGGGGCGTGGAGACGGCGGCCGTGGCAGTACGAGAGCACGAGGATGGAGGATGGAGGATGGAGGATGGAGGATGTCGTCCCTTGCTCGGGGCAGCTGTGAGTCCCAGCAGAGGCAGAGGCCCTTGCATCTGAGATGGGATGGTTCAGCCTTTGCATTTTACTCACTCTCCTTTTCTGATGCTCACCGTGGGATGACAGCGTATCGATCCCAATCCTCTGAGACTCAGGCTATAACGACTCTCCTTCACCATTCTGTGCTGCTTTAGGAAATTCAAACACGGGCCACAACCCTCCTGAGTGTGAATTCATGTTCCTAATTAAAAACACATGTGTAATATTTTCATAGTTTAAAAAGCGAAAGGGAGGATGACTTTAAAGTCAAGGAAAACAAATTTTTGGCACTTTTAGGTTGTTAAGAAACCCACCACGTTTTGTGTTTGTAAACTAACTAACTTGTGGGAGCCAAAGTTCCTTTAAGTTTACTCAAAGTTTTTATTTTTAATTTTAAACTAGTGAATCTATTTATTAAAAATAAACTATAAATAAAACTTCCTTGAAACTGTATTTTGGAGGCTGCCACAAAATTCATAATACAAGGAATTCTAATTTTCATCATAGAGTTTCTTCATGAAAATATAATGTCACTTTTACTTCTTTCAGAAACTGGAATATATATATATATATATATATATATATATATATATATATATATATGTATTTCTATGGGTTATCCTTTGAAATACATTCCACTTGCTGGTAAATAACAATTTTTCTGCCTCTTTGAAGGCACACATTGTATGGTCAATGATTTCCTTTCAGTAATCTCTAGATAATTTTGGGGGGTGAGTTTCATTAATAATTAAGAATGGAGGCTGGGGAGGTAGCTCCGTGGCACAAGTGTCTGACTGGCAAGTGCAAGGTCATGAGTTTGAACCCCAGTCCACCCCAAAAAAATTAAGAATGAAGCTTTTTTTTTTCCCTCTGTGTGTAGATTTCTAATACTGGGTTTTACAGTTTATGTCTATAATTAGTTTTATTTCCATTTTTGGATGCAATTTAACTGCAAATCATGGTCACTCATTCTGTTCCATATATTTTTAGAAAGCTTATTTCATTATTATTATTATTATTATTATTATTATTATTATTATTGTTATTTTTAAGAACCAGGGATTGAACTCAGGACCTTGCATTTTCCAGGCAGACACTTGTGCCCCTGAGCTATCTCTCCAGCCCTGCTTATTTCTTTTTAAAATGAAGATTATTAATGAGTTACTTTAAAAAAAACTTAAAATTTTTTTTAATTTATGTTTTTAGTACAGGGTCTGGCTGTTACAGTATTAGGGATTGAACCTTGGTCTTTGTGCTTGTCAGGCAGGTGCTTAGACTGTCAAACTAATGAGGCACTTTTCACATACAGTAATACCTTAATATCAATATAGCTTTAGTATGATTTTTTCAACAAGTACGTTACTTTCTCATTGTTAGGTTGTATTTATTTGCAATAGCTTCTAAACTGTAAATAGCTAGAAAAATAAGCCTTTTTGAAAAATCTGCTAATGATATCTACAAAGTGGTCCTGAAATAATGTTAATAATCCATATGCTTTGATAAATATGTTAAAAGAGGTCATATTCAAGTTAGCAGTGGGATCCACAGTGACTACATTCTAATATGGTATGGGAATGATGAATAAAATGTTCTGATCCTGAATGTCATAGTCTTTTTATTTTTATTTATTTATTTATTTTTTGTGGGACCAGGGTTCGAACTCACGACCTTGCACTTGCCAGGCAGGCACTTGTGCCATGGAGCTATCTCCCCAGCCCCTGTCATAGTCTTTCTATGGAATCAATCTCGCAGCTTTTGCATAGTTTCTATGTGGAAACTCCCATTTTGGCAAAATATTAGATTAACTAGAATATCCCATTTTCAATTCTGAGAACAACAGAAACATTATAACAGCCCCTTCCAGGTTTAGTAATACGTTTTTTTTTTCTTTTTAAGATGTTAGATTAAATAATTGAATAATTTTATGCCTAAAAGTCATACTCGTTTCGTTTCCAGTGTAGATTCTGTCTGGCTTAACTTCAAAGCCTGTTGTGTGAGTGTGTGTGCGTGTGTGCGTGCGTGCACAGGCGAGCGAGCACGCAGGGTCTCACTACACAGCTCGGATTCATAGTGGCCTTCGTGTTTTCAGCCTCCCTAGTGCTGGGATCACAGGTGTGCACCACCACGCCCAAGCTCCATCACTGGCTCAGCGCTCCTTGGGGTGGGGCCAGCCCAACACGCAGAGCCAAGGATCAAATCCTGGCCCCTATGCTTGCCTAAGCAAGTGCTTAGTCACTGGGCTGTCTTGCCAGCCCTTCAAAACTTGTTCTTTCCATTTGTAGCAATGGTCCAAAGTGACTGACTGAGCTAAGGGTATCATAGAGGTACATGTTAGTGTCTACTCCATAGTAAAGTATAAAACCCCATAGTAAAGTATCAAACCCCATGCACTTTCCATTTAAGTGACCCCAAATTGCACAGTGGTAGTATCTCTTTCTCATACCAGACTGCAAACTTTGGCCATGTCCTGAAACTGTTACATTCTGCCTTGTTTTCCCTGATTCTGCCAGCCCAAGACTTTGTAATTGGTGAGTACTCAAACACATCTATGGATTAGAACTAAAGAAACACACTGGAGACACTGTCTGGAGAGGTGCCACCCTGGGTCTCAGCTGGCTCCGACAAGGCCTTGTTTGTGCACACAACCCTGTGCTCCACACAGTGGACGAGGGCTAGAACAGGAACTGGGGGCCTGGACTTGCTTAGGGCCTCCTACCTCAAAGGAAGGGTGGGGCGGGACTTGGGGTCTCATTTTCACATCTGTGCAATGTAGGTACATATTGTAGGGCAGTGAAGAAGGTGCGAAGCCTGTGCTCCCCAAAGGCCACTGTGTACCTCCCCGAGTCTACCCGGCATCCTATGAAATGTGAATTCTTGGACCAGGGGCATGACCTGAGTTGCTCCATCTCCCATGGGTTCTAGGGTTATGTGGGTGAGAGACCTGTTTAATTCACATGTGCAGGTCTAACCTCATCAATGGAACAGAGCCTGCCTACAGTGACTGAAGGGATCATGCAAAAAAAAAAAAAAAATCAGCAGTTCTGCTCACACCCTAATGTACACCTTTCCATGCAGAGCAGAGCCCTAAGGGGAGAGGATTCTCACTGCAGGGCTTCACTTTCCGGACCATGAACCAACATCCCGGTAGAGTGAGAGCTCCGTGCTTTGACTTTGGGCCACAGATCGGGAAATCGTGGCAGGTTTCCAGCTTGAAAGCAATAGGATTTCAACAAAGATCAGGGAAGCAAGGGTTGGAGGAGACACAGTGAGAGGTAGGGTCCGTGTGGATGCCTCAGAACGGACCCCTGTCCCCCCACCTGCTCCAGCTGCCAGAATACAGAGGGGGCAACTGTCCCATTTCCAGGCCTTATTAGTGGAAGACCGGAAGTCCCACAGGACAGTGCCTGAGTAGAGATCAATTCTATGACCTTGGGCATCGTGAACTGGTCAGTTTATGAGTTCCGGAAGTTGGGCTTGAGGGTCCAGGTTACATGCCATCTAAATTCCCGAAAAGGAAAGTACAGTTATTTCATATGTCTGAGTCACGTAAGTAAATCTTAAATTGTTCTGTCTGATATTCTTAAATTCTTCTGTCTGAAGTGGAACAATGGTAGACAGCAGTAGCTGAGAGTGGAGTCATGGAAGCTGTCACATGACTGTTGGGTATGCACATGGCAACTCACTGGATGTCGCATGCCCAGCTGCTCTCATGAACAGGGCTTCTTTGATTAAGAACTAAAGCTTCCGAGGGTAGAAAGAAGGGCTGACAAGATAGCTCAAGGGACTAAGTGCCTGCTTAGGCAGGTGCAGGGACCGGGGTTGGATCCCTGGGACTGAATGCTCTGCTGGCCTCGCCCTTGGACATGCTGAGCTGGCCACTGAGACCTGGTGTGGTGATGCACACCTGTAATCCTCGTGCTGAGGAGGCTGAGACAGGAGGGTCATTCTGAGTTCAAGCTGCATATGAGACCCTGTACCAAATACATTAGAAAGAAAGAAAGAAAAAGAAAGAAAGAAAGAAGAAAGAAAGAAAGAAAGAAAGAAAAGAAAAGAAAGAAAAAGAAAGAAAGAAACATTCCCCGGATCCCTAACAGGTCTTTGATGACCAAAGCAAGGAGGATTATCCAAAGATGGAATTCCACACTGCACACAGACTGTGGTATTTTACTTGGTCAGCATTTGGTCTCATACTCGGTCACCTCACTCTGAGGTTCAGGCTACCTTATTCAAGACGAGGAACTGGGAGAAACAGTCACAAAGCTGCCCTAGTGCAATCACGCCAAAGAGAAGGGGCAGAAGGCTGTGGCCTACTGACTTGTTTTACACACGGACCCCTTCGAAACCCGCATCTCAAGGCAGGCTGCAGTGCAACTCGGGCCCTCACTTTGAAGCAAGATGTTAGGCCCTCTCCTCCCTTGTCCTGGAGAGACGAAATGGGGAGTCTGAGAACCCGACTCAAGCTGCGCTGGACACTCATGGGCACAGGTCCAGTTGCAACATCTGGTGACTTGGGAGGGGCGCTGGCCTGAAGCTTGGAAAACTGTTGTGACATCCTTGTCCTCACGAGAGGTAGCCTTCTACGGAGCTTCCTCTCAGAGCTCCCGCACCACCCAAGCTGACCCCTGTGGAAGCGGGTGGGGTCGTGAGTCAGAGGACATCCGGCCCGGGGCCCTGTGCCTTCAGAAGTACCCTGAAGAGCAGAGGCCCGTGCTGCTTCCAATTTTTTGTCTCCATTCATTTCCTCAGTCTTTGATCTCAGATTAGTGCAGTGCGGGAGCTGGGCGAGCCACAGTCCTTCTTGTACTGGCTCTGAAACTTACAGTGTTAGCAGCGTAGATTCCGAGGTCTTACCTGAAGCCCGGTAGTTCCCGTCCAGGAGAGAAATCCTAAATCTTTTCTATACATCTTCCTTTGCTTCTTCTCAACTTCCCTCTTCTTTCCTTTTTGCCTCACGTTACCTCCCTCCCTCCTTCCCTTGCCTCTTCCTCAACCTCTCTTTTCTCTGTCTTCCTTCTTAAAAACAGGCTTCTTGAGGTGTTTTTGCTGACCACGTGGGAAGGGTTTGGGAGAAGTGGTGTTGTGAACCCTAGGGGTTTTCCACTGTGGTCCTCTGGCCATGCTCCAGTGTCTCCTAGTGTCCTGGGCCAAGTTTGATGTCTACCCTCAAGCAGCTGCAGTGACTACCCTCCCCCTGCTTGCAGGCTGTGTTGCAGTACCAGAATACCCAGGGATGGGGGCTGAAAGGTCATGGTGAGACAGGGGCAAGTGGTGGGGAGGGGAATTCTGAATCTAGCTTTACAGAGAGAAGGAAAGGGAAGGAGAGAGAAAGCAGTTCAAGGAGGAAGGCCAGCATCCTTACAGTGTGTGCAGATATATGCAAGGGGACACGTACTGTCCCTGAAAGGGCCACCTATTGTAGTCCTGGAGGGAGGGGAAGAGGAACCCAGATAAAAGGAGCAAAGCAGAGTAGCAGAAAGCTGCTTTTTTTTTTTTTTTTTTTTTTTTGTCTTTTTGAGACAGGGTCTCACTATGCAGTTCAAGCTGGCCTTGAGCTCACTTTTGTAGCCAAACCAGGCTGGTCTCGAACTCGCCCTGATCCTCCTGCCTCAGCCTTCCAAGTGCTGGGATTACAGGCGTGCGCCCCCACGCCCAGCAGAAAGCTGCATTTAAAGGCAAAGCGAGCTGCCTCCTGCTCTGATCTCCTCAGGCACGCTGCCCCAGCTTTTTGAAGAGTCAGTGCCCTCATCTGTAACAAGAGGACCACAGCACTGACCGTCTGTTTATGCAGTGGCCAGAGATATTAAAATAAGGCTTGTGTGGAATAAAACCTCAGGAACCATATCTCTTCCTTTTCTTCTCTCCTCTTCTTCCTTCTTTATCTTCTTCTTTAAAAATCTGGTTGAGCTGGGGGTGCAGCTCTGTGGGAGGGCTTGTCTAGCACGTGCCCCACCTTGGCTCCAATCCCTAGTACCTCCTGCCCCTCCAGAACAAGCTGCTTGCAAACTCTGGACTTTGTTCACAGAGGTAAGCACATTTTAGTTGTGAGACACGTTGACTCTGAGTGACAATTTCTGAGTGTCTGGATGTGGCCTTTGTCCTAGCGTTCTCTGGACATGAGTATCTTCTCGCTGTAGCCCATTTCATCTGGTGCCAGCTGCCAGAAGGTTCTGAGTCCCACTACTGGGCAGGGCCCATCTTCTCTGTAAGGTGTTCATGAAGTTCTTGGGGGAGGAGCCTCTTGCAGCTTTGGATTTTTGCTGCTTCTTGCTCAGTCTGTTTCACGTTGCTGCTTGGGCATCTCACTATATACGTCGCCTCACTATATACGTTGTCGATCGGCTCTCAGGTGACCTCTCAAGGCCCATGTTAAAGGCTTGGTCTTTAGGGAGCTGCAGTTGTAGGTGGTGCAAGTGTAGGGAGTAAAGCTTCATGGGAGATACATGGATCATGTTCTTGAAGGCCATGGTGGGGGGGAATTCCTTCCTTCCTTCCTTCCTTCCTTCCTTCCTTCCTTCCTTCCTTCCTTCCTTCCCTCCTTCCTTCCTTCTCTTTTGCCTGCTGGTCATGGGTGAAAGATTTTTCTCTGTGTCACTGTCCCATCATGAGGTGCTCGTTGGCCACATATCGAAAAACAATGGGCTTGCCTAACCATGGACTGGCACCTCCAAGACATGAGCCGAAGCAAACCTTTTGTGTCTATGAATTTGTCTCAGATATTTGTATAGTCATGAAAAGCTGCCCAACGCCATATGTGTGTCTGCCTCCGTTTACGGACACCTCTTCCAGTGGGAGAACAGCACATGGACTCACCAAGCCCGCGCTCATGCTGCTGATCTTATTATTTGCAAATGTGGAGGAAGGAAGAAGAAACTGCATTGATGCCCTGGTTAGTTTTGGTGGTAATCCGTGCCTGTGGATAACGGCAACTTGTTTGTTGAAAGGGAGCCAAGAGGAGATGATGTGTTCCTCTAAGGTTGTTTGATTGGTATTGGAAGCTCTTTTGGAGCTGGGTTGATGACTTCTTCACCCACAACGCTAGGCCTATAGACTTATTCACTTTATTGTGTCCTTTTTTATGCTTAATCATTGATGTTCAACCATTTTTCTTTTCTCATTTTTTTTGTTTTTCCAGTACTGGGTTGAACATAGGATCTTCACATTGGGCTATCCTATAAACATTTTTTTCTTTTTTAACTTTTTTTTTTTTAATTTGAAGATAGGTTCTTGCTAAGTGGCCGAGGCTGGGCTTGGACTGTGGCCTCGGCCTCCAAGACTGTTGATGGATACTTAGCCTTTAAAAGTGGCATTAATGTACCTGTAATGTGAAGTTGAAATTGCCACTGCTGTAAAGGTCTGGATCTCTCTCAAATTCCCGAAGACCCTGTTTTGCTTCCGAGAGCCTAGGAGTTCTTCACGTACTTTCAACCTGCACATGGCACTTCTGGCTTCCAGACATCTGCCTTTCTTGCAGAGCTGCCTGCCCTATGCAACTGCAAGCAGCAGGGAAGGAATCTGTACTGGTGGCCTATTGTTCTAGCCTGGCTGACCCTGGAAGACATTTGTAACATGTTTTTTAAGTTTTAGGGTTTAAAGCGAGTATTTACAAGGTCAGCTGTTTAGTGTTTTTTTTTTTTTTCCACTAATTAGACTAATCCCTTACAGTTTGCCTCTCCTTTGGTTTTACATTTATTGTGATCTACACAACACACAAAAATATATTAAGTGTTTACTATGGTAAAAAAAATGTAATAACTAATTAAATAACTGTGTTATTGAGTTCCTCTTGGCCAGGGTCAGTTCAGCCACATGGTCTTCTTTTCTCCTCTTCATTTTGTGATGAAAAGTCCCTGGTCCCTGCCTTCTGGGCACGAGTAATTAATAGGTCTTTGTTCCCAGTGGGTCTCCTCCCCAGGTCTACGGTCCCCAGCGATGGATGGGAACCAGCAGAGGATCCAGGGGTTCGTTCTCCTCTCCCCGTAGGGGCTTTGCGGTCTCCGCTGGATTTTAGGCCTCACATTTGCAGAAATCCTCTCTTCCCAGCTGCTCTGGGTGGTCGGGGCTGCCTGCTCTGTTCCAAGTGCTATGGAGTTTGGAGCAAAGAGCACATCTGGGGGAGGGGAAAAATTACCCACCAGCTGAGCTCCACTGAGATCCATCCCAGGTTCCCGGATTCCTGGAAAGCTGAGGTCCAAAACCAATGCCGTGTTCTCTGCAGGACTCACTGGGCACTCATGTGCCATCCCCATCTGGTTTTCCCTGGAGATGTTTATGTGCAACTGTTGTATGAAATCAGCCTACCAGGAGCACTCAGCTCACGGAGAAAATGTGTGCAGATGATTTAACTTAATGACTTAGTTCAACTGAATGGCTTCCAGCAGCATAGTAATGTGTTTTGAGAAGTTTTGAGAGAGAGAGAGAGAGAGAGAGAGAGAGAGAGAGAGAGAGAGCTGGTTTCCCATCTCGTTCAAATCATTTTCCGTTCCTCAGGGCAAGAAAGGAAAGTCTGAGAATCCAGCAGAATTAATGCAGGTTACCCATTACTTCACTTTATAATGTTTGGCAAGGAGACCATGTTCAGTCAGTCAAATCTGTTTATTTGGCTCTTGTAAGCATTCCATGTGGATGGGGCCTGGGTTGGAGGGGACAGGGAAATACATTTCTGCTGAGATGTCTTCCTGGAGAGAAATAGGTCTATTTTATATGCAGGGCTGGCAGCACCTGGATTCGAACTCATTTACCAGGGGCCTGATTCCTTAGATATTCTGCAGATGAGAGATCCAAGAAGACCCTCACAGATCCCACATGCTGCGATGGAAAATTGGTTTGGGGTCACTGGGGTTTCATTCCTGCTCTGCTGTTTGCCAGCAGTGTCTTGGGGCACGTCATGACATCAGCGTGCTCGTCCTGAAGAGAATTCACAGCCCCAGAGGATTGCTGCAAGGACCTTGGGCAGCCGCAGAAGGGAGAGCGCTGACTGGTCTGCAGGATCGCACAGCAGCGCGTTGCAGAAAGGATTCTGCGTGCTGCTTCAGGACCGTGTGCTTCAGCCTGTGCATGACAACGTTAGCAGGGAGAATCGAGGATTTGAGGAGCGTCTGGATTCTTTATTTCTTTAATTTTTTTTTTTTTTTTTTTTGCAGGACCAGGGTTTAAACTCATGACCTTGCACTTGTCAGGCAGGTGTCTGGATTCTTTAAAGATAAACGTCACCTTCTCAGACCTGTTCTGAATACCCAGTCCTTATTTGTTTGTGTATTCATTTGCATATTCCCCACATAGCCCTGACTGGCCTGAAACTTGGAGTGACGCTCCTGCCTTGGCCTACTGGGAGTCCAGGTATGGCCACCCAGCCCTGCCTGTCTCAGCCTCTTGAAGGGTGGGATTTCAGGTCTGCTTCACCTTGCTGGTTTGAGGTGTGTCTTGGTAGCAAGAGGGCTGGGAGTTGGGCTGCAGGATCAGAGGAGGAGGGCGGCACTAAGGACCCTGACCACAGGCCACCACGACGTGGTCAGATTGTGTGCCAGGCATCCACGTGTACCACCTGGCTGCTTTTCTCCACCCCTCAGCTCACTCCAGCTAACATGTGCCTTTTGGGAAAGAGAAACTGCGAAGGTACAAATGGCGCAGTAAGAACAAACTCAGGGGCCACTTCAGAACTTGCACCCATAACCTTTTTTATTTTTTATTTTATCTGAAATCAAGGAAGAGAAATAGACAAGAATTCCTTTTCCTTCTCTGGAAGTCCCAGTTCAGGAACTTTCTTTTATTAACTATCAAAAATACCTGGTATGTACATGTACCAACTTCTCATGGTCGATGTGATCTGTATATACAACAAACATGTCCTATAAAAAGGAGTAGCCCTAGAATTCCTCACGATCACTCAGAAAAGTGAAAATGAGAAGCAAGAAAGGTGTTGTGCCACATGGCTGCTGTTACTGCAGTTTGCAAGGAGCTTGGAGCAGGAGCCCTTCAGAACAGCTTGGCCTGTGGAGGTCTCTGAGCTGTGCTGCTGAGCAGTCTGGACGGCTCTTGAAAGGCCAGCTGTGGCCTTCTGCTGCCCTGGGGATAACAGCAGCTTCTGTGGTTTCAAAGGATTTCCTTTAGCATATAACTAAGGACCTTGTACATAATCGAGAGAGACAGAGGCTCTCTGGTGGGGGGAGGGAGAGATAGGCAGAGACAAAGACAGAGACAGAGACAGAGTAGAACAGAGAGAGAGAGAGAGAGAGAGAGAGAGAGAGAGAGAGAGAGAGAGAGAGAGAGAGAGAAATAGGAAGCTGTACAATTGAGGGAAAAGAAAACTCAAAGCCTCTTCTAGAAGAGCATCTGTGAGTTGGGCTCTGAGGACTTCTATAAATGTGCTCTAAAGTGAAGCCCTGTTGGTTCTGTCCGGCTGCTGCCCCCCGGCCCCAAGCCCCAGCTCTGAGAGTCTGCAAGAAGTTCAAACCCCACCTACCCTGTGATCGAACTGAAATGTTGTCTGGATTTGCTGCATAGCTAGAAGATGCAGAAGGAAAGTGAAGCCACGTAGGTTTCCTGCAGGACTTCTGGTCCTCAGTGAGTTTTGTCTTGTTTTTCTTCTAGTTGTGTTTATAAACAAGCATTAGAGCCTCCACAAAACTGATGGAGAACGCTTATCTAATGTACCCATGCTGCTTTATTCCTGTCTAATAGCTTAATTATATATTGTCTTTCCATTTCTGTTTTGTTTTTTTTTTTTTGTCTCCCTCCCCACATACTGCTAACAGAAGCGGGAATATCTGAA
>PVKN010010144.1:0-22936 GCA_004027915.1 Capromys pilorides
ACAAATCTTCTTAAGGTAAGATGCTTTACCAAAAAAAAAAAAAAGATGCTTTACAGCTATGGTGGTTCTCCTCCCCCCCGCTCCCCCATCGGGGATTGAACTCAGGACCCTGCGCTTGCCAGGCAAGTGCTTATTCTACTGAGCTATCTCACCAGCCCCGCAGCTGTGTTGAACATTCATAATGGAATATTTAAAAAGTGAGATAATGATTCCATTATAAGTGCTAAGGGATTGCTCACTTACTTGCTTTGGACATTAACGTGCATGGAGGTGTTTCACGTCGCACAAATGTAATCTCAGTTGTCACACATGGTCAAGAAGTTGCTTCCAAAACTTCTAGGCTATGCTCTGGCTGAGGGTGGGGCCTCCCAGTCCCCCGGCTCAGCTGCAGTGGGCGCCTTGTCTTCGTCCTGTCTTCATAGTCTGTAGCAGCATAGGGCTCGCAGGTGACACCTTCCTCGTGCACCATGTGTGTTGTGCAGACAGAGTGAGACATCCCTGCTCTCAGTGCAGACCTGATTTGCACAAGTAGCGAGTGTGCACACACTTCAGACTGCTTCACAGCTGGTCTTCTTTTACTTGCTAAGGAAACACAGCATTCCAATGGATTATAATTGATCAGCCACAAATTATGATGACTGTGGTGTCACTTTCATGTCTCCAAGTGTTTATGATGTCCTGTTGCACCCACTGTGTCCTTTCTTACAACACTGCATGAACATTGTATTGTGTTGTGTAAAAGTATTAATGCGTTGGGGCTGGGGAGATAGCTCCGTGGCACAAGTGCCTGCCTGGCAAGTGCAAGATCGTGAGTTTGAACCCCGGTCCCGCCAAAAAAAAAAAAAAAAAAGAAAAGTATTAATGCGCCATCAGGGATTTTTTTTTTTTTTTTATGGCCGACTCAGCCTGCCCTGGGGCTGGGGCTGGCACAACATGTGGTGCCAGGGATCGAACTGCGGTCCCTGAGGTTGCCTAAGCTTTTCTAAGCAGGTGCTTTAGACCGCTGAACCATCTTGCCGGCCCCCATCAGGGATATTTTTGCGTTTTAAAGGTCTACCATAATCTAGATGGCTTAGCTATATATATATATATATATATATATATATATATATATATATATATATATATATGAATTTAGGGCAGGGCTACAGGGTATACGGGGTCTTACTACATAGATCCAGACTGGACTTATGCTGATTGTCCTGTTTTCAACCTCCCAAGTGCTGGAATTATAGGCCCGTGCCAGTGCCACCACACCCAGTCTCAATCGCTGTCTCAGCGTGCCCTAGGGGCGAGGTGCCAGGCATCCAACCCCCAGGCTGCTGCACCCTGCCTCAGCAGGCGCCTTCGTCCACTGAGCTGTCTGGCCAGCCTTAGCTTTATATCTTGAAGTTCATTTCCTGTTACCTAAGTCAGCAAGAGATTTGGTTGTGTCTAGATGCAATCGGGTTTTTGCATGGCTGGTTGGATCACTTGAGTGCCCCACTTTTGTATGTGTTACTACCTAAAAAATCTGGATTAAATTGTACAAATTGGGGCCGGCGAGATGGTTCAGTGGTCTAAAGCGCCTGCTTAGGAGGGCTCAGGCAACTGCGGGGACTGCAGTTCGATCCCCAGCACCACATGCTGCGCCAGCGCCACCACCAGGGCAGGCTGAGCCAGCCACAAAATGAATAAATAAAGGAACAAACAAACACAACAAGCAAACAAATAAATAAATAAATAAAATTAAAAAAAAAAAAATTGTACAAATATTTTGAAAAATAATTTTGGTAAATGCACACTTCATGAGATCTTATTAGTGAAGAAACACTGTACTGCATTTACCTTATTACATGTTAGTTTTTTTAAACAGGAAAATACAAAAATTTTAGGTAGTATATAAGGTGAATTTCTTTCTTTCCTTTTTTTTTGGGTGGGGGGGATTGAACTCAGGACCCTGCCCTTGCCAGGCAGGCTCTTATTCTACAGCTGTCTCCCTGGCCCTTTTTTAAAAAATTTATTTTTAGGGTGAATGTCTTAATAAAAAAGAAACTGCCCTATGGGATCATTTGTGAGCATGTGCATATTTGATGCCACAAAACAGTTCTCCTTTTTTTTTATCTTTTTGAGACAGGGTCTCACTATGCAGTTCAGACTGAGCTCACTTTTGTAGCCCAGGCTGGTCTTGAACTCGCACTGATCCTCCTGCCTCAGTCTTCCAAGTGCTGGGGGCGTGTGCCACCACACTGGGCAACAGTTCTACTTTAACTTGTTAAGAAAAGGATTTTTTCCTGTGTTCTTGTGAGAGTTGATGTTAAGTACCATATTTTCATGCAGAATAATGGCTATGCTCTGGTTTTGGAGCACTAGGGTTTTCATTAACTCATACTTAGGACATGGCAAACCAATCATGTTAAAGCTCTAGCAAACTTGTTTTCAGGATGGAGAAGATTTGATGGATGAGAGCGTACTCAAGTTCTACACTCAGCAGTGGGAAGATTACCGATTTTCAAGCAAAGTGCTGAACGGAATTTGTGCCTACCTCAATAGACATTGGGTTCGCCGTGAATGTGATGAAGGAAGAAAAGGAATATATGAAATCTATTCAGTAAGTTTTTTTTTAAACTATGCAAAGGTGTTTCTTGATTTGTCTTTCAGGAAAGGTATCTAGACACATTTTCAAAATGGATAATTTCTTTTGTCAGTACATGACCCATAAATATTTTGTGGCAGGAAAGCAGAGGGATGAGAAAGTGGGGTCCTGAAGTCCCACCTACAGTGTCTTTAGTATTTGACCAGGCATTTATTTCATGTACAGCTGCCCGAGTCTTGGCTCCAAACACCCTGAGTCCCAGCAGACTGGAAACTCCAGCCCTAAAATGGGCCCCTGGGACAAGCCTGGCTTGAGAACTCTGCTCCAGGAGGGGAGCCTGAATTGGTTACGAAATCATCCCGCTTATCTGCTTCTTCGGTCAGCATAGGTTTTTAGGCCCCATTGGTTTTCACTAACAGCCTTTAGTCCTGCAACATCATCTGTCCTCTGGAATGTGGCAGCAGCGCAGCCTCCGACCCCAGCCTAGACAGTCCAGGAACAGAGCCACCCATTCAGGTGCACACGGAACAGCTGCAGGAGCGCTGCAGGGACCTGCTGAGACACGGCCTGGCTGCTGCAGCCTGACAGGTGGAGCCCAGGACCCGTTGTGGTGCCAGTGCTGGTAAAACAGCAAAGTATGCGTGACAGGGTGATCTTCACAGCCAAGATGGTTGCGTGACGGCAATGTCTTATTTCATTTTTGACAAATTTAGCTAAAAGAAAAACATGAAGGGGCTTGTGGGTTAGCTCAGATGTCTAAAGCACCTACTTGGGCAAACTCCAAGTCAGGCTCAGGACCACGGTTCAATCCCTAACACCACAGGCTGCACCAGACACGCTCATAAGACAGCCTGAGCCAGCCAAAAAAGAAAGCTTAACAGGCTGGCCTGATAGCTCAGTGGACTAAAGCATCTGCTTAGGCAGAGTGCAGGGCAGGGGGTTAATCCCTGGCGTCCCATGCCAACCCCGCCCCTAGGGCAGGTTGAGACAGCAATTGAGAGTGGGCATGGTGGCATGTGCCAATCCCAGCACTTGAGAGGCTGGAAACAGGAGGATCACTACGAGTCTGATCTGTGTAGTGAGACCCTATAGATCCTGTGCTAAATACATTTAAAAAAATAAATATAACCCAGATGCACAGACTTTTTATCATTTGCATAGCTCAAGTTCTACACCCAGACTGTTGCTTCATGGTGGTACTTTGTTGTGTAGACATGTGGTTTTACACAATTTCTAGGTTGTTTTTGATCTGAGGTTTTTGTGCTTCTCTTTTTTAAAACTTTTTTAGTTGACAAAATTTATGTGTATTATCATGTGCAGTGTACAGCTTGAAAACATGCATGTGTTGTGCGTCTCATGCCTCTTCCATGTAGGCAGAGTGGGAATCAGCCTGGCGTTAGTTATTTTCTTCCACAAACCCACCTGACCTTAAGGTATCTTACATATCCTATAGCAACATCATCGATTTCTGAAAATCATTACAATGTTTTGAAACTTTTTTCTGTACTTTCTTCAGCTGTTGAGAAGAAGTGCACCATACAGGATATTTTGTGGTATTCCTGTCAAGATTCAGCTGATCATTTATGTTATTGGAGGGCTGAGGAGGTAGCTCAACAGCTCAGGGCCTACCTGGCAAGCACTAAGTCCTGAGTTCGATTTCTACTGCCCCCCTCCCGTTTCTCTTTTAATTGAAGCTTTCGTTTTGTTGGAGATGTTGGTGTTTCTTTTCTTTTTCTGTAGAGTCTTAAGAGGTATACAGGATCTCACTACGTAGATTGGACTTGTATTGATTCTCCTGTGTTCAGCCTCCCAAGTGCTGGGATTACAGGCACTTGCCACCACACCCAGTCTCAATCGCAGTCTCGGTGCACCCCACGGGAGGGGTGGGTTGGTGTTTCTAAGGCAAGCTGTCACTATACAGGCTGTCCTCAAAGTCACACTGATCCTCTTACCTCAGCCTGCGGAGTACAGAGACCACAGGTTGGCATCACCATGCCTGGCTGTTTCATTTACCTTTGTGATGAGGTCTCACTGTGTAGTTCAGGCACGCCGAACTCAGTGTATGCCCTGCGCTGACTTCACAGCTTCCCGAGTGCTGGGGTTGCAGGCATGCGCCTCCACATCTGGAGATTTCTTTCTTTTTACATCTTCTGTCAAAGCTGTAGCAAAGGCTGATCAGCAGGCCCTGCCCAGAGCCCAGAGACGGCCATCTTGGGCAGTTCAGGGCACGCTGGGCACAGTGCAGCGTTCTCGTGGTGTCTCTCGTCCTGTCCAGAATCTCGAGAAAACAGAGTTGCTTTATTATGCAACTGCCTCAAGACAACTTGTGAAGTTTTACTTTTTTCCAAGTGATTTTTGTGTCCCTTTTAATTATAGACGGTTGTTGGTCTCCTCCCGGCCAGCCTGAGGACCGCGGCCTGGTTCACTGTTAGCAGCTGTAGGACTTGTTGAGTGTTTCCCTGGCTTTTTCTCAGGTTTCTGCAGTTTGCCTTTGCTGCTGCTTTTTTGCTTGCCTGGCTGCCAGTGACAAGCTGTCAGGGTTGTTAGGTCTGTCAAGCGTGTCGTGATGTGGAGGCTTGGGGCGAAGTTCCTCAGGTGCTGCCGTGCTGGCCCACAAGTGCCAGGCCGCGTTGAGCTCCAGCCCTCACTCCTGCCGGGCTGGCCCGAGAGCATCAAGAGCGGGCTCCCTGGGGGCGTCGCCCGCAGCCTCTCCCTCCCTCCCCAGCCCTTTCAGATGCCAGAGTCCTGAAATCTCATTTGTGTTCCAGTATCAGCCTGCAGTGGGCACTGATGCATTCTTAAAAACATTTTTCTCTTAAATATTGCTTTTCTATAATTGCCTTATTTTTAGGGTCAGCACTCTGAAAGTTTTTTGTGTAATAGACTAAATTTGTATTCAGTGTTTTTAGAAGTATAAACTTGATTGTATCATTAACTGGGGGGAAAATAAAACTAATGGCATTTATGTTTAAATAAACTACTCAACTGTGTTAAGCTCTTAGAAATTTAAATTTTATTTCAAGTAATACTCTATGCTGCAGTGTAAAAATCATATACAAATTCTAAAATGCCTGTTTTCAGAGAATTTTTATAGTGGTTGGTCAGGACAGCTCCTGGGGGGCGTCCGGGAAAGTGGGAAAGCAGACTGCGCCGTGTCTGTAGTCAGTTAAAAGGCTGAGCCCCGAGGGAGCCCGCCGCGCGCCCGGGCGGTGCCTGCTCAGGGCCAGCGCTCGGCGTGCGCTTAGGGCCGTGCGCTTGCACGAGACACCACCACTGATTGAGACACAGAACGTGCTAGTTTCATAAGGTATAATATATCTTGCTATTAGAAAATTGAATAAATGGATTCATTTTATCAATGCTAGGTTAAAAAATTGAGCTTATTTGATCCAGGGAACAAAGGGATGGGTGCTCCTGCTCCTTTAGGCTGACGTGAGCGTCCTCCTTATGTCTTCCTCGTTTCTTGGTTGTTCGGTATGAGCGGATCAGTGCCCGTTCTCTGTAGCCTTGAAGTGGGGAATCAGTGGCCCTTGATTTCATCTGGGTAATGGATTTTTTACAAGTTGTAGTGGGGGAGAGTTTTGATGAAATGTGGGATTCAGTTTATTTTCTGACTTCAAACTTAGGAAAACATAGTAAAAGTATACATATGTAATCCTTTTTTTTTTTTTTTTTAATCCAGCTTGCATTGGTGACCTGGAGAGATTGTCTGTTCAGGCCATTGAATAAACAGGTATCTGTTTGTTTATCTGAGTGTGTGTGTTTTTCTTTTAAAATCCCTTCCTGATGGGATCATTGCAAGTTGGAGACCAGCCTGGGCTACAAAATGAGCTCAAGGCCAACCTGAACTGTATAGCAAGACCCTGTCTCAAAAAGACCAAGCCCCCAGAAGTCCCTTCCTGATGTCAGTGCTCCGCTCTTGTGCTCCTCACACTTTTGGAGCCCTCAAGGCCACTTCCCAACTTGCATTGGTGGTGGCTTCGAACCACTTTGGGGTATGGACTAATGCCCATCATGGTCCGTGCTTCGTGTCTGACATCTCTCCTGTGTTCTCTCTGAAGGTAACAAATGCTGTTTTAAAACTGATTGAGAAGGAAAGAAATGGTGAGACCATCAACACAAGGCTGATTAGTGGAGTTGTACAGTCTTACGGTAAATAATCCTTTAATTTATTCACTTGGAAGCTATCACTGCTGACAGATTCATTTAAAAATATTTTAATATCAAGAATGTCACCAGCAAAAAAAAAGAATGTCACTAGCTAAGTCAATGTGATTTTATTTGACTACTCATCATAAAACTTGTTTGATCTTTGTGCCTTAAGGAAATTTTGGTGGAAAAGAAATTTGAATTTTTTTTGTTTTCTGGTCACACATCAAATTAGTATGTGCATACTATGATAAAGTTATATGATAACCAGAAATCTATATCAGCTTGAAAAATAGAGATCAAGAAACTGATAAAGTAATAACTGTCTTTAAAACTTGGGTATCATTGTTATTTCTTTGAAAGCTTAGATATGAAATTTTTATTGGTTTTGGAAAGGTAAAAAGTTCTCTAAATGAACTTTCTGTTAATTCTGAAGCATTCCTGGCCATGGGTCAGAATTATTATTTTTTAATACAACTTGGAATATTTTTATTTTATCGAAACAAGTGTAACTTAATATTAGTAAATAAGTTACTGTAGAATTTCCATTTCCATTGACCTTTTAAGCATAACTGAAACTGAATGCTACACCTAAATATTTTCTGTGAACTATAACAAAAATAGGGTAATTGAAATGTAGCTCATATTTATTTCTAGTGGAATTGGGGCTGAATGAAGATGATGCATTTGCAAAGGGCCCTACGTTAACAGTGTATAAAGAATCCTTTGAATCTCAATTTTTGGCTGACACAGAGAGATTTTATACCAGAGAGAGTACTGAATTCTTGCAGCAGAACCCAGTTACTGAATATATGAAAAAGGTAAGCGTAATACAGTACGTAACCTAGCCTTAAGCCGCTTGCTCACTGCACCTCAAGCAACTTCTTGGCCCGCACAGCCTCCACACGGGTCCTGCGTCGACCCTGTGTCCTGCAGGGTCCCCAGGGGTGTGCCTGCTTCTGCATCTGGGGGCCGCTGACCCCGCGGGGGTCATGGCTGAGTGTGTAACTGCACGCCTTTTGTGTTTGCCATTATTTCTCCTGGGATGTGGATCTGTGTCTAGTGAAGGTTGTGGTCTTAGCAGTGAGAATTTTAAGAATTGTTTTTCAAATTTGCAAACTATTTTTCAAGTTTGCAAATGTTTTTAGTTTTTGCTCCTGAAACGTTCCCTTTGGGGCTGCAACACAGCTTTCAAGTTGCATTAGGTAGGGAAGCGGTCCTGTGGAAACTGGAGGGTGAAAACAGATGGGAGGTGGACCATGTGTCACACACCCCTTGCTCTGCCAAGCGACGATATCCTGAGGCCCTTGCAGGGTGCTCCTTGTTCTCCTCCTTGGAAATGAGGTATCCTAGGCATAGGCTCTGAGGAGTAGGTCCAGGGTCGTCACACGTTGTCCACAGGTGGCCTGATAGTGATAGGGTTTCGTGGACTGTGTACGGATGGATCTTCAGCTCTGCCGCTGTAGGGCCAGAGTGGCACGGCAGTATGTGGACAACCAAGCATCACAGTGTCACAGTAAAACTTGTATTAAAGACAAGCCACATCCGAGTTTGTCCCACAGGCAGTCGTTTGCTGACCCCTGAGCAAGCGGTCCTAGGAGGTCCCAGTGAGTCTGAAACATGCTGGATTTGCTGCCTGCTCTGCCCTTTGTTCCTACTCACTTGCGTACGAACAGGCTACAGAGATAGACAGTGAGTCAGCGCAGGAAGTTAGTGAGAGCCCCCACTGCTCGCATCTTGTGGAGAAAGTCCTGCCCGCTGGGTGTCGGGATGCGTCTTCCAGCAAGACAGTTTCCCGTATGGAGCTCCTCAGCTGGAAGTTGAAAGTCCTCAGCAGACAATATTTCTCATAATCTAATGATGAGATTAATCAGAAGTGCTACACTTGGGATCCTGATGCTTCTTTGTGGGTATTTTGGGTTAAATCCGTTTGTGCGCTGACTGAATCCCGGCGAGCTGGGAGTGTCAGCCCTACCGAGTGGACTTCTGGGAGATCGTCCCTTTTGAGCCTGTGCGTTGCCTGTAACTTGGTCCTGCAGCATGGCAGTGTAGTTTTCTGAAACACCTCTCTTGTTGCGTGCTCCTACAGACGAGCGCGCGTCTTGGGCACCTCTTAGCAGGACGCACACCCTCCGCGCTCCCAGCCTGGCCTTCTGTGGGCTCCTCACACGCCATGGACATGATCTCTGCAGGTGTTGCGGCTGGCCAGGTCCACCCGCTGTGGACAGACCTGCCCGAGAAGGTCCGCAGAGCTGCCTCGTGAGCGCAGCTGGCGTGTCCCGGGAGCGCTTCCGCCCTTGTTCTGTAGGTGGGAGCCTCCAGCAGGGCAGTGGGTCCTTTCAGATGCCTTCCCCCAGGCACGTAGGCGGCAGTTTTAACCTCTTCAGTCTTCAACTTCCTCACCTTAAAACAGAAATAATAATAGACTGCAAGGAGAATTACTTTAGTTTTAATTACAAACCCTCGAAAATGAGATGTAAAAAGTACATCCTTGCACGTGAGTGTGTAAAGCTGTAGGGGAGTGTGTGGCACAGAGCAAGTCACTCTGACGCAGTCACCGGGCCACAGAACTGCAGGTGCAGGTGGCCTTTGCTTTCTGTAGCTTAGGGAGAGGTGATGGTCATGTTGACAAGCCGACAGCACGCGGCTCCTGAGCAGCACTGAGGTGAAGGGCAGGCTCCGGGGAGAAGCGCGGCTCTCGGCAGCCGTCGCGGGCTCTGTTCACGTCCTCGGGGATCTCTGCGTTTCTCTGTCGTCAGAAGTCATTTAGTTGAGATGTTTGGGAATCAGCGGCTCATCTTTCTACGGATGACAGCAGTTGCGGCCACCCTAATAGTTTTAAAATAGGGACCCACTCCTAACAGAAGAGCTTAGTTTTCTGTTCGCGCGCGGAATTCTGGTCCTTGCCTGCTGGTCAGGAGTGTGGTTGTCCTGGTACCGGTGTGAGACCTGTCCACGCTGCACGCCCAGGCTTTGGTTTCCTCCCCTCCGTGACGCTGGCCACGGGGCGCTTGCGCTCAGGCCGGCACTCCCGCTGCTTGGTTCCTGCAGGAGGCCCCTGGAGGACATGGCCACTCTGGCGCACAGGAGGGGAGAAGCCAGGGGCCTCCGAGAGCCACCCAGCCGTGAGGTCTGAAGCCGCTCTCCGCCTGGGAAGGGGGAGCTTGTTTTGCTTCCTGGGGAGCCGTTCTCCAGAAAGCAGACGCAGCTTCAGCTGGCACCGTGTGTGCACGCTGCGCTGCGGCTGCGGCCTGCGCTCTGGAGGGCTCAGGCTGAGCCGCGCGGCGGGACCTGAGCTCAGACCATCTCTCGGGTCCTGGTGAGCTGTGCGGCCAGAGAAACAGAACACTGTTGGCTCTGGAAAAGGCCGGCAGCAGCCTGGACCTCGCTCCTGCTCATCTCTGTGGATCAGACTGGAGCGCTGCCGTGGGCTGCTGGGAACCTGTTCGCTGATGATCCGTGAGCGTGTTTTACGCTTACTGCAGTGGCGGTGCTGTTTTATTCACCAGGCTATGCTAGAATTTATCATAAGAATTTTGCTTTTTAAATAGGTAAAGTTAATTAACTCAATTGAGTAACTTGAAAATTGGTGCTTACTTGTGAACGCTTTGCTTCCCTCCCTTCTCGCACCTTGACTTGGACCCACTTGGCGACGTCTCAGTGACCTTCAGCGGGCCCTGCAGGGCTTGTCCACACTCGCTGCCCCAGCTTGGTGGCAGTCCCACGCCTGGCACAGCCACTGGTCCATTTCATGTTTTCTTGGCTGAGTATTCATTCCCAGTTGTTCTTCCAATTTATAAAAATTATTTTTAACTCTAAAAGTGATTTTAGAAAAATATAAATAAATAAATAAATAAATAAAAATGATTGTAGGCCAGATGTGGTAGCGCACGCCCATAATCCCAGCACTTGGGAGGCTGAGGCAGGAGGATCAGTGTGAGTTCCAGACCAGCCTAGGCTACAAAAGTGAGCTCAAGGCCAGCCTGAACTGCATAGTGAGACCCCCGTCTCCAAAGTAAGAAAAAAGATTTTGAAAAATTTTTACACAAAGTTATTTTAAATCTAAAAGTGACCTGGGCAATTTTGGACAATACTGGCCTGCTTGCAGTTCAGTACAGGTTTTATCTTTATTCAGATCACCTCAACCATTTGAAATTTTGTCCTCGCATTGATAATTCTGTGGTGCCTCTTTACCCTTCACCACATCTATCTCTGGTGGTGGATTCTGACTACACTGACAGTCCCTCTTCCTGTCACTGTCCTGAGCAGCCTGCTTGCTCTCCTTTGGAAGGCCGTGTAAGAAGCTGGGGTGTGTCGCCGCTGGGTGTCAGAGGTCCATGCTCAGGCCCAGGTGGCTTTGTGCATCTCTGCCCACAGGGGCCCAGCAGTCGTTTGTTTCCGGGATGATGTTCATGTGGCCCTGATTCTGGCAGCTTTCAGTGCAGAGCAGGGGTCTTGCCATGGCGTCTGCCTACCAGAGTACTGGGGTTTCTGGGGGCAGGAGAGGGCTCCTCAGAAGGTGGAATACAGTGATGCGTGAAGGTGGCTGAATGGTAATGACTGCCGTTGTCAGACTTGTAAGGGGAATTTGAAATGTGAGGAAAAACTGCGCCATCCCTCCAGCTCCTCAGTGAGGGTTGGTGCTCGCCCTAAAATCAAAAGTGCCCTTTCCTTTGCTTCTCAGTCCTGTTGTATTAGAGCAGAGCTGTGGGTCTAACTTGCCATTGTTCACACAACCGTTCACAGAAGCAAATGCAAACCATTGCTCGATTAACTCTGCAGGCGGAGGCGCGGCTGCTGGAGGAGCAGCGGCGAGTCCAGGTCTACCTACACGAGAGCACGCAGGACGAGCTGGCCCGCAAGTGCGAGCAGGTCCTCATTGAGAAGCACCTGGAAATCTTCCACACGGAGTTCCAGAATCTGCTCGATGCCGACAAGAACGAAGGTGAGCTGTGGAACCCTCGAGGCAGAGCCTCTGTACACACGCACAGAGGGCTTCTCATCTGCATGTTGGAGTGGCTTAGACTCCCAGCCCCTGGGCCCGCGGCCTCCCCAGTGCCTGTTGTCTCTGGAGAGATCACATGTGGCCGTCGGAGCTGGGCCAGACCTCTGTGCAGTATTTCAGTTTGGGGAAACGGTATCTTTCTGGTGCAGCTGGCTGCATACACTTAACAGTGAACAAAGCTGCCCGCGTTGGGTTTTCTTCCTTTAAATGCTGTGAGAGAACTGCTGCTCCCGTGTTCCCCAGCTCCCCATGCCTTCCTGACACGCGTTCCGAGGCTTCCCTGTTTGGCCTGGGGTCTCTTCTGTGGCCCACAGAGGTTGAGTACCCACTGTGTGCACTTACTAAGGGAAGAACTTGGGGCACTGTCTTGTGAATTCTTTATACAGTTGGAGCAGTTGTCCATTTTCTTGTTTTCATTTTTTAAAAGCCAATAGTTGAGTGCCAGGCACAAATAGTGTCTCAATCTTGAGAACTTTAGAGGTATCAAGTGCAGTTTTTTACTTAAAAGACTTCATTCTGTTAGTGGATTCTAATAAGGGCGAAAATAAAGCGATACAATGTATAAAGCAAACCTCAACAATAACCTGTCATTGTTAACTTTCATCAAAATATAACAAAGAGAAAATATTATGTTAAAATTAAGTGATTTTGGTTAAGATCTAAAATTATCTAGTAGAAAGCCAGGTGTGGTAGTGCACATCTATAATCCCAGCCCTCAGGAGGCTGGGGCAGGAAGATTGCTGCAAGTTCGAGACCAGCCTGGGCTGCAAAGTGTGTTCCAAGCCAGCCTGAACACCACAGTAAGACCCTGTCTCGACAAAAATGAAAAATAAAAAAAACACGTGAAAAAAAGCCAATCAAACAAAACCTAGTAGGGAGTCTTTTTCACCTCAGTATAAATATATAACGGTGGAGCTGGTACGCAGAGTTTGTCTCCATGCATAAAGGTGGCTGCTTTCTCCTTTCAGACTTGGGGCGCATGTACAATCTCGTGTCTAGAATCCAGGACGGCCTGGGAGAACTGAAAAAGCTGCTGGAGACACACATCCATAACCAGGGTCTGGCGGCGATCGAGAAGTGCGGCGAGGCTGCTCTGAACGTGAGTGGCGGGGGGCACGGGGGTGGGCACACGGCATGCGCCCGCGCTAGCAGCTGCGTGCTCAAGACAGCTCCCAGGACTCTTAGAGAGCTCCTTTTGGCTTTGTGAAATAAGGTTGCAAGTCTCTTTACTTAGCAAACACGTCTGTAAATCATCGCCCAGCACCTCTAAGAACCGAGGCTGTCTGGTCCTTTGCCTTCGCACCGCGCCCCATCTTCCTGGCGGCCTAACGGCAGAGCTGCCAGGAGCTTGCTCTGCCGCTGTGGCCCACCCTGAGGAGGTGAGGTCATAAGGCCGAGGCGGCTCTGGGTTGCCCAGTGCTCCTCACAGGCCCTGGCCGCGGCTGCAGAGCTGCTCTGGACTGTCTGTAGCTCATGGGGAGCTTTTACGTAGGAAATGTCACTTTTTCATGTGGCTCAGTTGTCCCTGTCCTAGGTTTCAATTTACAAATGTTTTGGAGAACTAATGGAGAAGAAAGGGTTCTAAAAGGCAGTTGGCTCTTTTTTTTTTTCCAACTGTTTTCTTTTTTGGTGCCAGGAATCAAACTCCAGGGCCTCAAGCTTGGCAGGCAGGTGCTGTGCTGCTGAGCTGCATCCCTGGCTGTGCAGTTGGTTCTTCTGAAAACTTTTCTCTCTTAACTTTGTTTTGCTTCCTGTTAATTTTATGAAAATACTCTTCTCAGAATGCTTTTCAAAATCGTACTTTGCTATCGTGCTTGGGAGGTTATGTTTTCACATCAGATGGAGGTTGCTGTTTCATTCAGGTGAAGAGAAAGCTCTGCGTGTGTGTGAAATGCTTAGCCCTGAGTGTGCAAGGCTGTTGGCATAGTAGCTCAGTGTGGTGAAGAGGCTTCTTACTGTACTGGGGACCAAACTCGAGACCTTGTGCTTGCCAGGTAGGCACTTACACCACTGAGCTATCTCGCTGGCCTCATGAAAAAGATCTTTTAACTGCAAAGACAGCTTCAAAGCTACCAGGCTGGACCCTGCTCCTGTTGTCCCCCAGCTGATCTTCTGCAGGCTGTAGCTCCTGTCCTCCCTGCTCAGTGGGCCTATGGGCACAGGCGCACACGCCGAGGGCCAAGTCGGACGCCGCCCTTTGTGGTGATGAGCGCCATTTATGTACAGTTTCTTAAACTCACGATTTAAAGTTCACTGGGTGTGGTCGTACACATGCGTGATTGTTGTCCTTAGGGAGACTGAGCCAGGAAGGTTGCAAGTTTGAGTTCAGCCTGGGCACCTCAGTGAGACTTTCTCAGAATTAAAAGGGCTGGGTAGTTCAGTGCTTTAGTTTAATCTTTACTACTGCAAAAAGAGAAAAAAATTGTATTATCCTTACATTTTGATGACTTCTCTCACTTCCAAAGTGAAGGCTCCTGTTGAAAAGGTGGACAGGTGCTGGGTGTGGAGGTGCGTGTGGTCCCAGCGCTCTGGGAGGCTGAGGCAGGACGATGGCAAGGACAAGCCTGGCCGGGGCTGCTCGGCTGCTTGCTGAGACTCTGTTTCTGAATTTAAAGATGAGAAAGCTAGAGCTGCAGCTCTGTGCAGAGGCCCTGAGGCCGCCCCTGGCCGGGGAAGCCTGGGGGTTAAGGCGGGCCAGCTTGCGTGAGGCGGCGCCCTCCTTGGCAGGTCTGCCACAGATGGTCTCAGCGCTCCGTTTTCCTCTGCATAGCAGAGCCAGGTAAGTATCTTGACTTCCCGTGAAACAAGTGATAAACGTATTCATCAGACCAGAGAGCAGCAAAATCATAGATCAGGGCCGGTCAGATAGCTCAGCGGATTAAAGTGCCTGCTTAGGCAGACACGGGGACCAGGGTTTGATCTGATCCCCTGCTGAGATGGGTATAACTGAGACTAGATGTGGTGGCGCATACCTGTAATCCCAGCTTGGGAGGCTGAAAACAGGAGGATCACTACGAGTCCAATCTGCAGTGAGACCCCCCTGTAGACCCTGTACTAAATACATAATAATAATAATAATAATAATAATAATAATAAATCATGGATTCCAGCCCAGCATGGTACCCATTCCTGTAATTCCAAGTATGGCTAGGGATATAGCTCAGAGACACGTTTCCTGCCTGGCAAGCACAAGTTCCTGAGTTCAATTTCCAGTACAAGAAAAATAAGACGAGATTACCTGTAATCCCAGCACTCAGAAGGCAGAGGCAGGAGCATCACTGGAAGGGTCAAGGCTAGCCTGAGCCACAGAGTGAGACCCAGGTGTAGTGGTGCACAGCGCAATCCCAGCACTCAGCGGCCGGGGGCCACGGGGAGCTGGGCCGGCCCGGGCTACTGAGCAAGACCCTGTGTCTACATCAGTCAGTCAGATCAAATTATAAATTAATGAAACAAGTTTTGCTTTTTTTGTGTGAAATGTTATACAATGAGATTGGTCTTAGGGCCCTCACATTTTGTCTTTAGCTAGAAAGTACCAAAAGAAAAGAGGTTAGTTGAATTAGTTGAATTTTGTTAAAAAAATCATAATTAGTATGTATAACTTTTGGTAGGACTTAATTACTTGAAAAAAATGATTTTTTGAAATTTGAAAACCGCAGTCCATTTGCATTAGGATCTAAGAATGATTCACACTTAACATGTCGTAGAAAGCGTTCATGAAGCGGCGCTTTGTTAGTGGCTGTGTCGTTGGTTGATTTTTGCGTTGCTCTGCTTTGTTTTGACACAGTCTTATTCTGCAGTTAGGGCTGGACTTGAACTCACCGTGTCGTCCAGGCTGGCCTCCAACTTGCAGTGGCCCTCCTGCCCCAGGCACTGGGATTGTGTGTGCGCCACCACACCTGGTTTAAGTTTTTTGTTTTTTTTTTTTTTAAGGGTAGAAAAAGTTTCGTGATACGTCAGTCTTGGGTCTTGCTCTGAAGGGTTCTATGTTAAAGACCAAATGTTTGTTCATTTTGTTTTTGCAGTGCTGGGGGCTGTGCCCAGGGCCTCCAGCTGGCAAGCAGCTGACCACTGAGCTGCAGCCCCGCCCTTTCTGTTGTACTTTGAGACAGGGCCTCGCTTACCCAGGCCCGCCTCCAGCTTGCAGCGCTTGCTTCAGTCCCTCCAGTCCCTGGGATCGCAGGTGTGTGCCAAGGTCCAGCGGAAGTGTTCGTTACTGACTCCTGAGAGACTCATACAGTTTTTTATCCATCCATCCTTCTACGATTCTATTTGTACCATTCATTTGGTTTGAAAACACATTTTTCTGCTAACGTCTACCCTAGATTGAAATTATTAACAGTTTCATATTCAAACAGTATTTTTTTGTGGCAGATACTTTAAAGTCTACAAATCAGTTTTTCTTAAGGATATTTAAAAACAGTTACAAAATGAGAAGCTATTCGGAATAATCAGCTCAAGGGGAATTTCCTGTGCCATTGCGCTGGGCACCGGATAAAAACAGGCTGTACCGCTTAGCGCCCGCAGCTGAAAGATGAGCCCTCCAGCCTGAGCTGTTTTTAGATGGCTCTGTCGGGGCAGGCCCATGTCACCAACATGGGGGGGTGGGGGACGGACGACACTCCACAGTGCCGGGCCCCAAGTAGGTTGATGGGGTCCACCCCACCCACTTCCTGTGGGCGTCACATCTTCCCCCCTCCCCCAGGCAGCCGGGCAGCTGTAGCTGAGGTCAGTTAGCTCAGCCAGGAAGTTGCACTGGGATGCCAGGGTTCCGGGGGGCCTCGCACACACGTAGTCCAGGATGGGATGTAAGACCGGTTACGGGCTGAGCAAAGATAGGCTCGTGGTCTAACAGGCAAGTGCTCGCCCATGCTCGACCTCCCGAGTGCAGAGGGAGCGCGCCTCAGAGCAAATCGGCACCGTGCACAGGAGCGTCCGGTGGTTTTAGAAATCAAAAAATTGAAAGCGCTTGCATTGTAGGTGACAGCACAGCAGATGTGTGTGATAGTTGCAAAGTTGGGAGTCTTTTATGGAGAAGTAATTGCACTAAAATATAGGAGGATGGTAGGTCCCTCCCTGTTGCAATGTCAATAATTGTTTACCCCCATTCAGTAAATACCTCGCCCCTTCCTGCAGTAGTCTGGGTTGGGAGGATCCATGGTTGGAATATCCTGTCTTACGAGATGACTAGGTGTCCGCAAGCCCACCTGCATAGCCGCTTGCCTGCGTCCCGCCGCTCCTTCGCCACCTGTGGGCGTGGCCGTGCCTGCTGCGCAGTGACACTGCCCTCGCCTTGCTGCACACCAGGCTGGACCTCTCGTGGGGCTTCCTTTCCTGGGGGGCCTGGTCAGCCTCGCAGCCCCCCTGGAGCCAGGAGACCCCTGGCCTACAGACTGTGTGGGGGTCGGTGCCACCTGTGCCTGTTGGGGAGGCTCTTTCCGTGGCTCTGACCGTGCCTTCCTCGAGCCCCATTGCTCCACCAGCCCAGGGGTCCCACATGTCCCTCCTCGTGCTCATCTTCCATAAAGATTTCTAGTTTAATCTTTCCGAAACACCGCTTAGGGTTGGGAAGTAGCTCAGTGGCACAACACCTGCTCGAGGCCCTGAGTCCAACTCCTAGCACCAAAAAGGGGGGGAAATATATATATTGTGTTTTTTATGTTTTGTTTTAAACAAAATACAACAAAACTTTATTATAGTAGTAGGTGAAATTACAATAATAGCCCAAGCATAAAGCCCCCTGTAATTTGCCCCGTCGTACCTACTGATGTCTCTGCTGGGACAGCTGTGCTGCTGCCTGCGTGGCTTGGGCTCCTGTCTCCAAGGCCAGCTCAGTCCTCTCCTAAGAAGAGCTCCCCTTCACCATTCCCAGGACTCGGCACCACTGCATACTCACGTGAAACTCCGAGTCGCCTGTCGTCCCCATAGACTGTGAATCCCTTAACAGGGAAACCACACCTCGTGGTCTTTGTTTTACACTGTTCGTAGCTTGAGCACCCCACATCTCACCCACCAGTAACTGCCAGTGGCAGTGGTGAGCACCCCACACTGAAGCACAGCCCTCGCCAGATGAGTCTGTAGGCCTCCTTAGACGAAATTCTGATTTAATAAACCTTTCTGTATATTTTCAAGACCTGAAGCGACCACTGATTGGCCCGAGGCCTGTTGAGCCGGCTGAGAGCGGCTTCCTCCCCAATGTCCCCGCCCCCTGGGCCTGGGCCTGGGCCTGGGCCTGGGCCCGGGCCAGCCTGATGGCTTCGGGGCGGTGCCTTCGGGCCTCTGGTGTCAAGTCAGCAAGGAGGCAGCTCACCGCTGCATCTGTGGGTGATTTGTAAGGTGGGTTTTTTCTTTCTCTTTCGAAGATAAAAAGCAAAATTCCACAAGGAAACACTAGGAGGGCAGCAGCGGGCTGTGCACTCCCTCCCTGTGCATCTCTGTCTTCAGGCTGCCAGGGACGGGACACCAGCGTCCAGCTGTCCGACGACATCCTCACAGGCGCCTCCCTGCTCGAGCCAGGAGAGATTAGCAGGACTCCTGGGCCAGCGGCTTTTCGTGTTACATGTTTTTTTCTTCGCCCTTCCTTTCCTTTTCCCATTCCCCCACCCAATCTGTCCTTCATTTTGAAGTTTCTTCCCCTTTACAGTGTCTGTTGTACGCTTGGGCCTTATTTACTCTTTTAGCTCCTCACACTAAGGAGACAATGCAGTGTGTACATATTTGTGTTTGGCTTATTTCTTTTATGATTATGGGCTCAAGTTTGATCCATTTAGCTGTGAACACCTCCAGTTTATTCTTTATGGTGGAGTGGTACTCCATTATATAAAAAGCCCACTTCTTATCCATTCCTAGGTTAACGGGCATTTGCGTTGTTGCCAAGATTTTGGTGTAAATAAACATGGGTGCACATATATTACTGTGGGATGGTGTTTTTGGTTCTGGGAGGACAGCCAGAAGAAGAATAGTAAGAACAGTTGGGTCGAATGGGACCCCCAACCCTAGCTGTGTAGGAATCTCCCCGCTGATTTCCATAGTGGTTGCACCAGGCTACACTCGCACCAACAGTGGAGAAGGGCGCCTGTCCCCGCAGTCCTTCCAGCGTTTGCCACTGGTTGATTTCTTAATAGTAGCCATTCTTTGCAGGGTGAGAGGGAATCTCAGAAGTGTTGTTTTATATAGAAATATGGAGACAGAAGCCTAATGTCCCGAGAGAGCAGGGAGCAATAAACAGAGCCCAGGAGAACTGTTGTTGTCTCACTCGTAAATTCTGGAAAGCTGGGATTTAAGGCTGCAGACGGCAGCTTCTCCTGCTGGGGCCCTGTTCTTTGATCCCTTGCTTGGGATGTTATCAGCTACGTTTCTGTGAACCTCGTATTAGAGGAATGGTGGGAGTGGATAGAGATAGTTTGTGTTCACTGACGTAACGCAGATTCTTTAGCCTGCCCTTAGCCCTCAGTGAACGTGAGATGCTTCTGAGGCTCTGGGCTCACTTCGAGAGGGACTGATCTCAGTGAGACCTCGGAAGCCATATTCCTTGGGTCTTCTCGTTTCTTTTGGCACCAACTCATAACACAACAGCTTTAATATGCATCTCTTGAATGACCAGTGATGTCGAACATTTTTCATATATTTGCTGTTTATATTTTTCGTCTGAGAAGTGCATATTCATCTCAGATGCCCTTTTTTGGATTGGGTCTTTAAATATGGGAGGGCTAATTATTTTGAATTCTTCATATGTTCTGACTAGTAATCCTTGGGGGCTGGCCAGAAAGTCCAGCAGCCTAAAACACCTGCTTAGGCAGGGGCAGTGACCAGGGTTTGATCCCAGGTGTGGTGGGGCACCCGGTATCCCAGTGTGCCGGAGGCTGGAAACAGGAGGATCGCTACAGTCCAAGCTGTGTAGTGAGACTGTACACCCTGTACTACGTACCCTAAAAGAAATAGTAACCCTCTCTCTGAGGAACAGCTGGCAGACATTTTTCCACACTGTGGGTTGTCTCCACTCTGCTGGTGCTTTCTCTTGCTGTGCAAAAGCATTTCCGTAAGACGAGCTCCCACTCGTTGGTTCTCCGGGACAGTTCAGATGTGCTTGGGGTTTTGTGCATGAAGTTTTGCACACCCAGTGTCATCACGCACTTTCTCATTCTCCAGCAGACTGAAGGTTTCCATCTCAGTTAGATCTTTGATCCGTTTCAAATTCAGTATAGTGCATGATGAGAGATCTGAGATCTGAGCGCAGTTTTAGCCTCCAGCCTGTGCACAGCCAGTGTCGTCATTGTCTGGGCGCCCCCCCCCCCCAAAAAAAAGACCATCTTGTTTCCAGTTAGTGTGTTTGGCCCCTTTATCAAAGATAAGGTGAGCCGGGCGTGGTGGCGCAAGCCTGTAACCCCAGCACTGGGGAGGCTGAGGCAGGAGGATCGGTGAGAGCTCAAGACCAACCAGAACTGCATAGCAAGACCCTGTCTCAAAAAGACAAAAAAAGAAAAGAAAGATAAGGTGGCGCAGTGTGTCTGGAGTTACTTGTGCACCTTCTGGCCTGTTCCTCTGATTTCAGGCGTGCAGGGTGATTTGAAAAGGCTCAGAAGAGCCTTGGCCTCGCTGCCACTGAGTGAGAACGGGTGTGCAGCAGACCGCGGGAAGGACCTGGCACAGAAAGGCCACCGCCTGGCCCAGCCTGTGCCTGGGAGTTGGATGCTTCTGTGTTACAATAAAAAATTCTGAAAGTTAAAGGAAGCTTTGTTATTTACAAACATTTCCTGGCTGTGGGTCCCTGAGGCCATCCCTGTGCTAGGCGTGGGGTCTGGGGTCGGCCCGTGAAAGCTCCCAGCCACGCATGCAGCAGAAGTCAGGAAGCGGTGGTGTCAGAGGCTTAGTGCATGCAGGCAGAGACCTGGCCACAGTCGCAGCAGAAGCGACAGTGGCTACACAGAGTAGTGGGCAGGTCAAGTAGG
This sequence comes from Capromys pilorides, assembly GCA_004027915.1. Lineage (NCBI taxonomy): Eukaryota > Metazoa > Chordata > Mammalia > Rodentia > Capromyidae > Capromys > Capromys pilorides. Next base: position 20,675 of record PVKN010010144.1, read on the forward strand.
AGAGTAGGAAACGGTTCTTAAACCTTAAAGCTTTCATCTGCATTTTTAAACTTTAAGCCGCATGAAGACTTATTATTCCTGCTTATTGAAAAAGCGTACATGAGGGTAGAAAAGCCTCATTAAGAAAATGGGTGAGTCATGCTGCTAAGGAGCTTGTAAGGCCTCACATTTGTGTCTTTCTGGGGATGGGGCACCTCAAAACTTTGTGAGTAACAGGAAAACACAATCTCAGGTTAAAGTGTTATGGTTTATTGGAGGGAGGTGGGGGGTTGTTTGAGTTGGTTTTTTTCTGTTTTGAGACAAGGTCTTGGTGTTGTGGGTCAGGCTGGCCCCAAGCCTGACTTGGACCTGGCGCTCCCAGCATCCTCCTAAGCTTCCTGAGTGCTGGGGTTCCAGGTGTGCACCACTGCACCCCACTAGGTGATGTCAAAGTGGAAATGTTACCACCGTCAGATTGTGACCTGCCTCCACAGGGGTGCCCTGGAAGGATGGGGCTTCGTCTTTGTCTTACATGGAGGTTTCTGTTGCTTCTTGAGCCTTTGTTTCCTTCCTCCTCTTCTCGGGAAAAAGTTGCCCAGAGGTGGACTGTGGACAGTGTGGGGCCAGGCCCTGTGTCCTCACGAGACCTGTATTCATTCATGAGCTGCTCCTGCAGCCTCTGGCTGAGTAAGGACACCCACACACATGCCCCGCATCCGCATGGTGGCTCCAGGGAAGCCCAGGCTCCCGGGGACCATTCAGATCTGGTCCTCCCTACAGGCCACGTGCAGCTGCCCCCATCCCAGAGCAGGCCGGCGCCCTCCTCAGACCATGTTCTCGGGGAGCACTGAGGCACGAGGGGGCGCTGGAGTGTGGCGGTGACGGCCCCAGCTGCCCCGGCTGCATGCAGCTCCGTAGAGGCTCCCCACAGGTGCAGCCTGGAGCGTCTTCGTGAGTCCTCGGTTGTGTGTCCCTTACGGATGGTTAAGATCAGTGGCACTTAGGGCAGACAACAGCCTGGTGAGGCGCGTGCCCTTTCTGAGGTTGTGTGGGCATCACAGCCCCCGGCCTGTGGCCCTGGGCCGTAGCACTGTCGCTGGAAAGTGTCGGCTGAGAGGAGCTTGCTCAAGAAGTGGGCTCTGGGGCACCCTTTCTCTGGCTGCAGAGCCCACACTTCGGGGCCGAGGGCCGGGGTGCACTGCTGCCCTTGAGAGCCCCACTCCGTGCCCCCCCCCCCCCGGCCCGGCCCGGCCCAACCCGGCTGTCGGCTTGAGTGCAGGGAGCCTTGGGCTTGGAAACTGCTTGGCCCCTGGCAGAGACGTCTTCTCACAGAAAACCCTCGTGGGCATTTCTTGAGAGATTTATGTTTTTCCAAATCTAACAAAAATTAGTTCAAAAAATCTCTGAGAAATCAGAAGACAGTGCTGTCATTCTGACACACGGCAGCAGCGAGCCCAGAGTCACAGCTAGTCCTGAGAGTCAGCCCGGGCTGCGTGGGCGGGCAAGGGCCCTGCTGGCGGGCCGCTGGCATCAGGCCTTAAGGCCTCTGCTGCTGATGGGTGAAAAGCGCGCAGACGCTGATGGACCGAAAGCGCTTTACACTAACCCTGCGAGTGGGGCTCCAAAAATTGCAAGTTCTGGAAGCAAACGAAGTTCTTCAGTTGGCACTCAGCCATGCTGATCGCCGCTCTGAGGAAAAGAGGGCGTGGCGTCTCCTCAGCTTGCTCCGCGGAGCTTCACTGCGGCGAGCCGCGGGCTTGGCGGGGCAGGAAAACCTCTCAACGTTTTTCTTATTTCTCTGGTATAAAATTGTACACTGATTACTTACTAGTTAAAAATAAGTAAAACGTTACCCTAGATGCAGAATAGTGAGACTTGGGGGCTTTCTGCTTCCTCATTCATTCTTCAGTGCCGCAGTGTATCGGGGCTGTGCTGGGGCAGCCGCTGGGACCGCCTCCTCGGCCCAGGCCCAGGCCCAGTGGCTGCCTGCCCCCCCCCGCCGCGCCCCGCTGCGCGCCTCTGCCAGGCCGCCCTTGGCCCCGCTGCCTGGTGCTCAGCGCCCCCAGGGCTTGTCACTGCCTCTGCTGTGGCCCGACCTGCACGCCCACCTTGCCCTCGACCAAGCCACATCCTTCTTGGGTCGCCGGCTCAGCTGTGTCCTACTTTGTAATCTCTGGCTGGCAGTTATGCCAGCGAACTGAAGTCTAGAATTTGAGTTTTTACGAACACCAAAAAAAGGTTGTGTGGACAAAGCTTTCACTTTACACTTTGAAAATTACTTTT
>PVKN010010145.1:0-22961 GCA_004027915.1 Capromys pilorides
GAAGGAAGGAAGGAAGGAAGGAAGGAAGGAAGGGAAGGACGAGCATGGTGTGGTAGTTGTCAGTGGCTATGCTGAGGAAAATGGGGAGATGTTGGCCAGTGTTTACTCCTTTGATCTGGCAGGGAATAGTTATACGTGCCTGTAATCCCATCATTTTGGGAGGCTGAGGCAGGAGGACCACAAGTTTGAACCCAGCCTAAGCAATTTAGTAACTTAGGGAGATCTTGTCTAAAAATAAAACAAGTAATCACTAAGCTTCTCTTCTGGAGCACTAGCAACTAAAGTTTGCAGACCAAAAAAACAGAGAAAAAGAAGAGCTACAAGGATAGCCAATATTTTGGCCCTTGCACTTCAAGGTGAGTGAGGACTCAGGACATACAAGAACCTGTACTGTAACATCCTACAACTCAGTGGTATCCCAAATTTTCTATTCAAGGAGGTTATGGGGCCATAGAGGAAAGTGATTGATGATGTATAGTGTGCCTAAGGAGAGTCACTTAGAGAGAAAACATTCTCTCAGGCTTTCACAGTGAGCAAACGGATCCAGCAATGGCTGTGATTCATCCAAATAGCTGACACTGATAACCATTCTACAAAACACTGTACATGGTTTCAGGGTAAATCCTGAGGAGACCTGACTGACTTTGTCAGATACAAAAGGTACTTCTTTTGTTCTATAGGTCTTGCTTTAACTTGGTCTTAACCATCCAGCAGAAAAGTCTAACCATGAGATGCAAAAGGTAAGGCCATGTTAATATGTGGAGCTGTAAAAGGCTTATTAAGTCAACAGCTTCCAACATTGCCAGTTCTGCAGATAATCCACTACTATTATGGACTATTGGAATATATATATATATATATATATATATATATATATATATATATATATCAACTTTCTCTTAGTTCAATGAAAAGAAATATTTACGTTAATGTTGTTTAGAAAAGATATCATGTCTGCATGCTGTACTCTGAAACTACTATGAGGACAACAATATGCAATGTGTTAATCATTGTTACTGTCCTACCAACATGTTTTGAAACTGTCTCGTTGTTATTTCCTTCTCATTAAAATTAATCAAGAGTAAAATAAATAAATAAAAATAAAGCACGTACAATAGTTGGACGCATAGCTCAATGTGAAGGCCCTGAGTTCAACCCTTAATACCAAAGAAAGGAAAGCAAAAAGGAAAAAACAGAAGGAAGGAAGGGAAGGAGGGAGAAAAGAAGGGATGGAGGGAGGAAGAGAGATGGATGGAGGGAGGGAGGGACAAGGGAGAGAGGGAGGGAGGGAGGGGGGTGAAGGAAGAAGGGGATGCACAGGTGGCTGCTGGGCAGTTACGCCAAAGCTGTCTCCACATGTGTGACTTCTAAGCCCCTCAAATCCCACCACCAGGGAGCAATCCCACTATTTAATTTGAAACAAAGCATTTGCCTCTGAAATGCAATTTTTCTCCTTTCCAGTTTAAGTTCTAAACTCTTCAGTGATTGATAGGAGCTCCTGGCATCCAAGAAAGAAACTCTCACTGCAAGGACCCAGACCCTGGAGGAGCAGAGGTCATTCAGCAGCCGCAGTCAGTGCATGACCTTAGGTGAGAAACTGCAACACCCTGGGTGTCACGAGCCCCGACTTCTAGCGCAGTTGTTTCCTTAGCTACGGTGAGGCCTGAGTGTTGCTAGCCTCCTAGGATCGCCGTCCGCTTGCTTGTTTGCTACGCAGCAAGCACATCGGAGCCCTTAACACCTTCTAGCTACCGTCATGCTGTGGTACTCAGCTGCTTTGAAACTCATTAAATTTGCGCCCTATATGTTTTGATGCAAAAGTTTCATCCCAGTACTTGTCGTTGTTCGGTCCTGGAGACGCAAGCCAGATCTTGTCAGCATTGGTGGCCTGGTGACTTTCTGCACTTTCCAGCCAAAATGCTCTGCTTGGTGTTGTTCTGGATAGTTTTCACACCTCTCAGAACCAATAATAATGAAGGCCAAGGTACCACTGCACGAGGGACTGAAATGGTTTCCAAATTTTCCAGGTGTGAAATGTCACATTTTTATATCACGAAAATCCCAACCCCCACCCACAAGAAGTGTCTTTCTTCCCCTACTGCTTTAGAAACGAAACAGCAGAAAGCAATGGAGCTAATGACACCTTTAAATTGCTCTTTTTTATTGGTCAGAAGGGCATCTATGCAGATCACAAAAGCAGCAGCACATAAATTTGCAAGACGTAGTGTTCATATAGTCCAAGCACGTGGTGCCCAGTGAGGGTCACCAGCAACCCTGAAGGATTGAAAAGATGCCAACAAGTCCCATCTCTGTTTGATGGTGTCCAAGTAGTCAACAAACACCAGAGCACCCTACACAGGGACATCATTCTATCCCGGAGGCCACCTGCTCCTGCGTAAAAATACCACTGGCCCAGGGCTATCCAGCTGGAGACACGTCTAGTCGTACCTTAATCATCCAACTCATCACTGCCTGAGATGGCTTGAAAATTCTCAAACTCCTAGAAAGTGGATCTGGGGGTGTTTGTCTTTCTATCATTTCCCTCCTCCTCCAACTGCAAGCCGCAAGGTCATGAAATGCTGTGTAAACTGGAGTATCAAAAGTCACCACAATTTAGAAATCAAGGCAATACTAGGGATGGCCAAGTAGTTCATCAGATTAAAACCCCTGCAAGCAGGCGCAAGGGCCAGGGATTTAATCCCCAGGCCCATGGTACCAGTCCCACCCCTGGGGCATGCTTGGATGGCAACTGAAACTAGGCGTGGTGGTGCGTGCCTGGAATCTCAGCTCTTGGGAAGCTGTAAATAGGTGGATCACTGTGAGTCTGATCTAGTAGTGAGACCCTAAACACCCTGTGGGCTCTTCCCTAAAAATACAAAGAAGAAAGAAAGAAAAAAGGAGAAAGGAAAGAAGGAAGGAAGGAAGGAAGGAAGGGAGGGATAGTAGTGATACACACAACTCAGCACATCATATAAATTCAAGGGAAGACATTCAACTCCAAAACACAAATGCTGCATGACTCCGTTCATGCAAGGATGGAATGCTAGCAAAGCTGGCGTGTGGTGAGGGAAGTCAGCCAAGGTGCTCCTGGTGGGCAACTGGCCTGAAGAACCATTCTGGAGGGTTCTGAGGGCTGGAATGTGCTGAACCAGGCTGAGGCAGCAGCTACCTAGCTGGGCCCTAAGTAGAAGTTTGTTCCATGGGTCTGCAAGCAAGTCACGATGATCCCAGCTCTTAAAAGGGTGGGGTACAGGGACCAGCAAAGGACACAGAGCAAGAGCTCAGAGCAGGAGGAAGAGGTGGCACAAGGAGAAACACGGCAGCAGCGTAAGAGCAAATCTTAGTAACTGTAGGGATCCGTTGGTCTTACTGCAAACTGTTCTATCCCGGGGAAACATGGTGGTAGGAATGAGAAAGACAGACAAGAAGGAAAGCTGGGCTAGGTGGTCACCACTCAGCCTGATGGGCAAGACTAACCCAATGCACAGAAAAATGATCTTTTATTTATACTTCTGCAAAGTTTGCATCACATGACACAAGGCTGCCCAGCGACCAATAGCTGGCCTGAACCAGACAGGATGTTTTCCTCAACAGGATGTTTTTGTCAGCACTGGGGTAGTTTGGCTGCTCCAGGCACCACCTACACACACTTGATCAATTTTCTGGCTTCCTGTGGCTCCCAACATACCCCCCTTTTTTGTATTGTTTTGTCAAAGATGGATGCTTCACTGCAGTTGGAATAACAGTTGTATAAATATAATTTTTGTTATGTCAGCCCAATCTCAGGATTTATCTTGGAACCATGTACAGCACCTCATAGATCTTCTGTCAGTGTCAACCATCTGGATAATTCACGGCCATTGCTTGACCAATTTGCTCTCTATGAGAGCCTGAGAGATTATTTCTCTCTAGGTGAGAGAAATCTCCTTAGGCATACTATACATTGTTGATCACTTTCCTCTGTGGTTCCATGATCTTGTCACAGCAGAGGTTCTCTTATGTCCTAAGTCTTTACTGACCTTGAGATGCTAGGGCCAAAATACTGGCTATCCTTTAAGCCCATCTATCTCTCCAATTTTTGGTCTGCAAACCTTAGCTGTTAAACATCCACAAGAAACACTTAATGACATTATTAACAGGGGCAGTAAGTTAACAGATTATTATCTGTCTGAATATTAAACACCTAACAGACAATAATTACACAATTTAAAAAAAAAAATTTGAAATCAAATCATATACAACATTGTAGCAGGCCATTTCTATGACATATAACATTTTGTGACATGCTTACATTTCTATCTTAACATAACATACACATAACCCTTTTAACCAATCTTCTTTATCTAATAGGTATGAATTTTTCACCTAATTATCCTTAAATGAGACATATATCACAAGGCTTTTTCTTCTTTTCCCCCACTTTTTTTGAATTTGAAAGTATTATCACAATAAGCAATCTTTGGTTAACATTGTAGAAGACCTGTATACTTGGAATTATGGATAGATTTAGGACACCACGAAATTAACAATAATGAATTATCATATATATGTGCAAGCCTTTGTTTTTTAATTTAGTTGAATACCAAAACCAATTTTTAAGAGAAAACCCAATTGCATTTTTTTTGAAAGACTTTTATCTTTAAGCCAATGGCCGATTTATTGTCTCCTAAGAGACTATTGAGGTCACTGGGAGCTCCTCATTAGTGAACAAAAGGTTGGTCACACCTCTTATTCATCAATAGGATTCTCAATTTTTAAACTTTGTTTTCTCAGCAAAAGCTGAATTAATTTAAACCTTTTGATAAACTGTGCATAAACCAATTTTGATATGACTTAGACCAAATGGTAACTTAAGGCAAAAGCATGCTTTTAAATTTAAGCCTGTACATCCCAGTTGTATTGACCAAAGAGAAAAGAAAAGGTACACAACAACAACAAAAGGGGGAACAGCTGTTCACATAATGACACACACACACAACTACACAGTACACACAAACGGCCATCTTTACAAGATTTATGAGTGCACTCAAATATTTCTGGCCAGATTAACTTATAGTAACTCTTGCAATTTTTTTTAATAATGATAAACAGACTAGTAAGATTTTGCTGTCAATAAACAGAGAGCTCTTATCAGAAAATTTTTGAAAAAGTAAAATCTCTCCTCTCTAAATAATATCGATGCTGGCAAAACAGAGAAGCTACAGGCAATGGCAATGTGAACAAAGGCCAAAGGATAGGAGAGCTACCTACAGTTTTAATCTGTTTGGGCTGTAGGCTGTGAGACTGAGAAGGAAAGAGGCCAGAAAGAGAAGGCAACAATTAGCAGGATGACTGTGAACTGGACATGACCAAACACACACAAATACGTTGCCTGCTCCAAATCCCACCAATCCACAAGCGATCAACAAGTACTATTTATTACGAGAAGCTGGGACGTGGACGTAAGCATAGAGGCAGTTGGCTGCCACTGAAATAAAGATGGAGATGACAAGAGGCTCTCTTCTTGGCCTATGATTAGACCATAATCCAAATATAGATGAAGCTACCACCTGGCCAAGACTAAACGAAGCAATAACCCAGCCCAAAAAACATGCATCAGCTGTCCGATCAATCTGCAGAGAAACATACATACAAAGCTTTAAGAATTGTTATCCAACAAAGTTTATTAAGGGATTTAAACTTCTGACTGTACAATTGAATGTGATAACAATGAACTGTAAACACAAAAATAAATGCTTCTCCGGCTACCCAGCAAAATAAATAAATAAATAAGTAAATAAATAAATAAATAAAATCCATGCCGTATACTTAGTAAAATTTAGTTCAGTTATCATTATATATTTTACCATCCATTTAGACCCTAGATTTCTATTTCATTAGCTCCTTCAGTACGCCCCAGGTTGGGTCTGGCCTCCTAGTTATTTACCTCATTTCTAGATCTGGCTTCATGATATAGCCTAACAACATGTTCTGATAGCCAAATAGGACATTCAGCATTCTCTGGAAAAACACAAGCATACCTTCTCCCCCAGGTTAGTAGTGGACTGGGTCCCTTCCGTTGTCCAGTATGGAAATCTCTCCAAAGGAAGAGTCCTTCTTAGCTTTTTTTGTATTTATCTGATGGAATTCCTTTTTTGCTGCTGTACATCCATCTTTGGAAGAACTTGAAAGTTAATAGTGTCTTATACATGAAGAACATCGTTTATTTTTGAAGGCCAATTTTTTTTTTTTTTTAATTTTCTTAAACCTCATTTATTTGTTTGTGTTATGGCCAGCTCAGCCTGCCCTGGGGGTGGGGCTGGCGCAGCACGTGGTGCCTGGGATTGAGTCGCAGTCCCTGCAGTGGCCTAAACTTTCCAATGCAGGTGCTTTAGACCGCTGAGCCATCTTACCAGCCCTGAAGGCCAATTATCGCACTGTTATTTTGCTAGCTTGCTTATCACTGACAATCTTCTCAGTAGCTTGCAACAAACCTGCTGCACGATCTTGGAAAGGTTGGTTAGGGAGTTCCCCCCCAGGCCCTAAAGGTAGAGCTCTTAGTTTGCTACATAGTTGCGATGTAAAAGGTCAGTTGATTGCTTGTGCTAGCCAAGGTATCCTTTTTAATTAACAAATCCTTTGAAATGGCTAAGTTGTAAAACACATTTCCTGCCTGTTTTCTGCTATATGTATGTTCTTTCCACAATAGTCTCCTAGATTTAAACCTGTTTTAGCTTATTCATCTCAACTCATTTGGGGCCATACTCTGTTCTCATAGCATTTCTACTAAACTCAAAGTGAAGGGAGGTTTTAATGTTTTAAAAGATATGGATTCTTGAAGATCTACAACTTAGTTTCGATCTGACTCAGTGAAATTTTTCTGAACGGCCTTGGTCAGGATTGCAGCTTGTGGCTCTATAAAGCACATTGGGTGTTTCAGTTTTGCCCAGATATTAACCATAGACACTATCTTGAACCTAACAAATTTGCGATGCCAGCAACATGCATAGCCAGTGCCAAGGCCACAGGACAGCATCCTCATGACCCCCCTACATAGCACCAGGCACACAGGACTGTAGTTGGTGATCACACCAACCTTTGTGGCTGGACAAGGCAAGCAGATTGGCAGGCGGCTGGGGAATCCCTGCTGGGTTTGCCTAAGACCTGAGCACAGAAGCCTCCCGAAGCCCACTTTGTGTCCCTACTCTGGGCAGTGCTGTGCTGCTTGGAGTCAATGGCTTGGTTTTCTTTCATCCTGTAGTGGAGTGTCTTAGTTACTTTTTACTCGTTGCTGGGACAAATACCCGACACTCAAAATAAAGGAAGGAAAGGTTTGTTTAGCTCACAGTTGCTGGAGGTTTCAGTCCATATTCGGCTGGCCCAAGGCTGAGTGGAACAGGGCAGAGGGCATCCAGTTCATGGCGGCAGAACAACCAACTCACCGGAGCAGAGAGTAACAGCCCTTTAAAAAGTCCCTTTGTGCTCAGTCACTCTGACGTGGGCCCATTGTGCCCTAGGGTGGAACCAATCATACCCCAGGATAGGCTCTTGATCCCACTGTAGGGAGGAGCCAATTGTAACACATAATCCTAGTGGATCATGACTCATGTCTCAAACTCTAGAAGTCCCCGCCCCATGATTGCATGAGGCTTTGGGGGGACAACTAGACATAAACCATAACATGGAGCAAAGCCAGAGGGTTTAAGCTCCACCTGCTGTACATTTACTCTACCCTCCTTGTCCGGTTTGAGACTTGATTTCAAAAGTTCTCCACACTAAGTCCTTTATCGTAGTCTTAGAAAGTAGCAAAAATACAAAAACCAAGAAGGCAACAAACATTTTTCTATACATCTGTGTACACTTATCAACATCTATAGTTCTTGAAACTGTCCCATCGTTAACCAATCGAATCTCGGTTAGGCTTCTCTAAGTCTTCTTTTTTTCTTCGTGCTTTGTTACTTCTCTGGCCCTAGTGAGCCTGCTCCTGGCCCTAGTGAGCCCATTTCCCAAGTTTTACCCATAGTGCGCCAGTGCCCCATGCACAAGTGTGTAGATTACTGCTAGCTCCAACCACTCCTCTTACCTCCTCGTGTGCGCTCTTTAGAAGTGTTCCTCCGCCCACACTTAACTTGTGCCAAGGTCCCTGTTCAGGCACCACATGTAGGGATCCTCTGGTCTTACTGCAAACGGTTCTACCCGGGTGAGACATGGTGGTAGGAATGAGAAAGATAGACAAGACAGAAAGCTGCGCTAGGTGGTCGCCACTCTGCCTGATGGGCAAGACTAACTCAACACACACAAAAATGATCTTTTATTTATACTTCTGCAAAGTTTGTATCACATGACCCAATGCTGCCCAGTGACCAATAGCTGGCCTGAACCAGACAACAGGTTGTTTTCCTCAACAGGATGTTTTTCTCAGCACTGGGTAGCTTGGCTGCTCCAAGCACAGAGGCCCAGTCCCACCTACACACACTTGATCCATTTCCTGGCTTCCTGCGCTCCCAACAAGTAACGCTGAGGTAAGTGAAGATGGGGATGGAAGGGCTGGGGAAGGCCGGTCCAGTCTCACCTGCATAGGTCATGCAGAAGAGGATTCATATTTCTTTACAAGTTTTAAAAATAATCCAGGCAATTTTACAAACTCCCTGGGGAAGCTTGAAGTCACTAGAGAAGGCCTCTAATGTCATGTCCAGGTTATACTGTCAGAGCTCGCTGGGGACCCACACACCATGCCCTTCAGAGACACCCACCAATGTTCTCCTACTGCCAGGAGGGGCAGAATCCACCACTCCGACTGGTCACCTGGGTGAGCCTCAGGGTCCCATGCCCAAGGAAGAGAAGAAAGGGGCTGCGCAGAGCGTAACCAATACCATTGGACACTCAGTTATGGGGTTCTACTTTGCAAAGTATGACAACCCGATCGGGTCTAGGTTCAATAGCATGCTGGATCTGTGCTACAGAGAAGCTTCCAGCGTAGAGTTTCTCCAACACATCTGGAAGACCTTGCTTGGAAAACAGCTCCTATTTTTTTTAAATCTCTCTTAAGGCGCTTACTCTTCTTTGTCCTGCACTCATTCAGGGCATTTCTTTCCTCTACATTGGACCACGGTCATCCTGAGCGTCAAGGAGCATCTTCTGTTGTAGACACACCCTCTGCGGCGGCTGCGTGTCGCTGGGCCTCACTGACTACACCAGGTACAGCCTGAAGCCGAGGCTGGAGCCTGTGCTGGGCCCCTCAGTGAGGAGGGACCCTGAAGGGCGACTTCCACTGGCACCACAGTGCACCGCACAGTGCTCCAGGCCTTCTGCTTCTCTGAGAGATGTAAAAATAAATTGCTTAAAATTCAAGAAGACCTTGTAAAGGAGCAGAGACAAGGGAAAGAGGGCCCTGTGGCAATAAGGAGAAGACAACACTAGCTAGAGACTGAGTTCAAAGGGAGGAGGGCAAAGCCGCCTTGCCCTCGGGCCTCATTAGTGGAAATAACATGCTCAGGGTGGCAGCATCTTTAAAGATAGTTAGAAGTTTCCTGAGCAATAGCCAAAGTGCGGGTGGCAGTTTGAAGCTTTCAAACTCTGCAGAGCAAGCCCTCTGAGCGCAGCTCGGTAAGCAATTAGGACAGTGTGGGGTCACAGAGCTTCTCTTCTCCTTGCCAACCATGAGTCACACGCTGCTAATTAAGCCATCGCTGGCATGTCAGAAGCTCCATGTTACCTAACGGCCTAGAGCCTTTGACAGTGGTGACTAATAATGGCAATGTGTTTTGGATTCAATCTGCAGCTTGATTTCTTGGGGTGAAGAGATGGTGGGCAACAAGACAGGTCACTCCGTTCTTTGAAGATCCTTTGAGCAGGGATATGGGCACTATGGTAAGGGCTGGGGAGATGAAGGGCGTCACCCCTTGGGTTCACCCTCCACCACCACTCCACCAGCAGCCACACTGAGCTGGGTGACCTGCACCTACGCATGGGAGGTCGGTCTTGGGAAGACCCGAGGGGTCCACGCACACTGACTCCACGTGTCCCCGACATCCTCGCTGCATAGGCACCATGCCACAGGGTCATGGAGAAGAGCACAGCTGAGGCACGCTGCCAACACGTCAAGCAGACCTGGTTGGACTCGTGCCTTTATCCCTTAGCAGATTCAAGCAACTTCTTAATCCCTCGGGACGCTGTTTTACTCCTCTGAGTAATGGTAATACAGTATCCAGCTGTTAGAAAATGTAAACTAGATGAAGCACAGAAGAGGTCTCACACCGTGTCTGGTTGTGGGTGCGGAGCAAACACCACCATTATTTTTATCAGCCTCTGCATAGATGAACCATAAGTGTGTCTACTTGATCGGCATGAGGTCCACTCAGGGAATTAACGAAGCACATTTCTAGGTGAGTCATGGAGCTTCTTCCTCATCTTGGATGTGGGTGGGATTCTTTCATTTCTGTTAAAACTGGACAAATCATTTCCTAATGGTAATGAGGTTTTTCAGGGAGAATCAGAATTATCCAGCAAATTTTTTACTACAGACAGATGCATTGAGTTTACCAGACATAAACTGACCCACAGCATGGATGAGTGGGGCCCAGGGTTTAGTACAACCCTACAGTTGTGACGGGCACCTGGCTTCGGAACCTGGGTATTACGGTTTGTGTCTAGTTGCCCCCCACAACACCTCACACTGTCATGGGGCAAACTTCTAGAGTTTGTGATTAAGTCATGATTTAGTGCTGGGATTATGGGTGTGAGTGCTGCTGGGATTATGAATGTGAGTGCTACCCCTAATCTGGGGCAGATAGCCTCAATGAAACATAAGGGAGAGAGACTTGCTGTCTGTAGCCATTGTCGCTGTTGCTCCTCCCTTTTGCTCTTGCTGTTTTGCTGCCTTCTGCCGCCTTGAACTGCTGCTCTCCGCCCTGTGCCACTCTGCCTTGGAGCCAGCTGAGTACAGACTAACACTTCCAGTAACTGCGAGCTGAATCCTTTCCTTCCTTCATTTTGAGCGTCAGGTATTTGTCTCCACAATGAGAGAAGAGTAACTGAGACACTCTGGAATAGGTCTGCCTCCGAATGTCACGTTCATTAGTGAAGGCTTTGCCCTCTCCCTGGCCCATCAGGCAGCTGGCCCTGGAAGATGCAAGGGCACGGAAGGGGAGGCAGGCAGCATCTCTTCCTCTCCCAAGGCTTTCCCTGTTCCTGGGCTAGAAAGGCCCCTCCCTCCTTCCAGAGTCTTGGTGCTTCCTAAATAAACTGATCTCAACCACCAAGGGCCACGTGGGTCCTCCTCCTCTCCAAAGGGAAGCCAGTGTATGGGTAAAACCCTTACCAGGCCCATGGAGAAGGTGCTTTAAAATATATACATATTTCAATTGCTCACACACACGTGTGTGTGTGTGCACATGTGCATGCACGTGCAAGTCAAAGGGGGAGGTATTTTAAATCAAACTGAAGCAAAGCAATAAATTATTTTTTCTATTCCAATGGTAGAAAGACAATCTGATCTTGTATTTAGAAACTAGAAGAAACACATTTCTCATTTTTCATTTTAGAAAGATGCCAGGGGCCACAAGGTGGGAGAGGTGAGGGGAGTGGAGGAAGAACTTTCTCATTAAATTTTAGTGGTATGACTTGGATTGTAATGACTAAACCTCCCTAAGTTATATTTTAATCATGGAAGGGCCGGTGAGATAACTCAGCAGACTAAGCACCTGCATAAGTAAGCACAGGGATCAGGGTTTGATTCCCAGAACTATGTGTTGTACAGGCCTGGCCTCAAACGCATTGAGCCGGCGACCGAATCTGGGCATGGTGGTGCACGCTTATAACCCCAGTGCTGAGGAGGCTGAAAACAGGAGGATCACTGTGAGTCCAAACTGCATAATGAGACCCTGTACCAAATACAGAAAAAAAAAAAAAAAATCACATACCCTCCAGTCATCGTTTGGAAGAACAACCCCAGGGAAACAATGCCTGCACCTAAAGCAAGAGATCCTGGCAGTGACAGAATGGTTCTCAGGGCTCCTGAGGGAGACACCGGTCTCCACACAGAGATGTCTAGCAAGAGTCAGAGACTCCCCTAGCAGAGCCGCCGTCCCTGCTCTACATCCCCAGCTTTTTCTTCAATACTTGACTCAGCCTCCGAAGTCCAACTCACACGTGCCTGCCTCTACCCTCCAAAGAGGACGGAGGTCAGGAAGGGCAATGGCTGCTGTGTGGGGCCATGTTAGCCAGCGTGGCACTTGCACCTTCTGGAGATATCTTCTTCGGTTGTCACAGTCCAGGAGGAAGGGACCACTGGCATCTGTAGGGCACTTTCAGTAAACCTCTCTCGCTGCCCAGGATGGCCCTGGATGTGAAAAGATCACGAGACCCCAAGTATCATCTGTGCTTAAGCTAAGAAACCTGGGCTGGGGTTCATGAAAGCGGGAAAGGGGACCCAGGCAAGGGGTCCCCAGGAAGAGGAGGGAAGAGACAATCGAGTATGTTATGATGCATGTATGAAAATGCCACGAAGAAACCCATTGCTGGGCTGGGGAGACAGTGCGGTAGAATAAGCGCTTACCTGGCAAAGGGCAAACGAAAGAACCTGAGTTCAATCCCTGGTTCCACAAAAAAACAAATAAGAAAGAAAGAAATCAATTGTTTTCTTCAATTTACATGGGCTAACAATCATGGTTTTAAGAAAAGCATTGCAACAAATGCTTCAGCTAGGAAGAAAGGAAGAGAGAGAGATTCCGAGCCGAGCTGTGTAGGCTGAACCCGGGCCTGCTAACTGTGGCTGATGTCACTCAGCTGTCCCTCCCTCCGCCCCGGCCTTTTTCTTCCAGGGTTTCCAGACCCCGCATTTTGGGGCGCAGGCTCCCTCCAGCCTTGCTGGTCCCCCTCTAGGCCTTCTGTCCTCCTCAACACAGCAGCCAGTGACCCTGATAAAACGTAGGCTGCGTCTTGCCCGGTGTTTCTCCAGAAGCTTCAAGGCTCCGATCCGCAGCAAAAGCCAGAGTCCTTGCTGTGTCCACGAAGCTTTGTGGGATCCACCTGTGACAGACTCCAGCTCTCCCCCAACAGTTCCATTGGGACACGAGTCCCGCCTCTCCCGGGGGCCACACCGACCTCCTGGACTTCCTTAAGTCAACCAGGCTGGTTCCTCACATAGGACCTTTGTCTCCGCAGAGAACTGTCTCCCTCGGGTCCTCTTGGCTCACCCTCTCAATGCCACCTGCCACGATTGTGCATTTGCTTTATTATTATTATTATTATTATTATTATTATTATTATCTTTAAGGTATTTGATACATGGTCTCACTAAGCAGCTCAGACTCGTGATCCTCCTGTGTTCAGCCTCCCCAGTGCTGGGATTCCAGGCATGGGCCACCATCCTTGGACTTGGTGGCTGGCTCAGCACGCCTAGTGGGTGGGGCTGGCACAGTTGGCATGGCATGTGGGGCTGGGGATAGAACCGTGGTCCCTGAACTTGCCCAGGCAGGCGCTTAGCACGCTGAGCTATCTCACTGGCCCGAGTTTGGGCTTGCTGTTGTTATTTATTGTTTTTATTGAGACCTAGTATTTGCACATCTTGGTGGTCTACATTATGCGACGTCGGCGCATGGACACAGTGCGTTATAATCAAGTCAAAGTCAGAAGCATCCGCAGCTCTTCAAAGAGTGATTCTTTGTAACCTTGTAGCCATCTCAGTACCGGCTTCCCGGCATGCATCTTAGTGCTGTGGGAAAGGCCAGGGTGACGAATAAACCACAGTTAGACTTAGGAAGAGCGCTGCGGAGTCCCAGGCCGCCTCCTGCCCCCACTGCCCACGTCTCCCTCTGATTCCGACCTCTCCTGTGGCCCAGGCGATGCATCAGGAGCTTCGGAACGTATCTGTCATTCCAGGTAGTTTATTGGGAACTCGATTGTTAATTGAACATACGATCAGAAATGTTTTACATTTTTAGTTGACTAGCGCGTGTTTGCAATACCTAATGGCCGCAAGTCCTGCGGAGCGGTGGGGCCGCTCGCTCGCACGCACGCAGGGGCCGCTCCACCCTTCTCGCTCCCTTCTCCTCCCCTCCCCCCACCTCCTCCGTCCCCTGGTCCTGTTTCCTTCTACAAATGCTCCAGCTCTCCGTTTCCTATTACTTTACACTATTTTGCCCTAATTTATGGATACTTTGCTTTTCTCATAGAAGAGAATCTGTGCCACACTTGAGCGGGTGGCTCTGACCTGTGCCACGTCACAGTGAGGTCTCCAGGTGCATCCATTGCCAACCAGGGTGCTTACACTGTGCAGATGCTGTCCCCAGCAATGCTCTGCAATCCGGCCCTTGGCTGCCCAGAGCCCCAGGGGCTGCAGAGGCGCAGAGCGCCGACTAGAGCAGAGCGTGTACGCCATCGTGTGGCCACCCTGGGAACTGCACCCGCGTGACCCTGGCTTCTGCGTTTGTCGGAGCACGTGGGCAGGCCGTGTTTTCCGCTCACGGAGGTCTCCGCCCCAAGAGCATCCCTTTCCTTCTCTCTTCAGTCCTCCGCTTCCCAAACGCTCCTTAGCTGAGGCTGTTTCTGGTCTGTGTCTCTCACTCTTCTTCTGTCGTGGCCCAGCAGAGGGGGCTGGAGGTCTTAACTCCTCCCAGCTGCCTGTCGTTCTGTTAGCTGCGGCTCCATGCAGTCTTAGGGAGCACTGTGGGTAGGGCCAGTCTGGGGCATCCAACATGGCAACGTGGGAAGCCAGGCCGCTCTCAGGGCTCAGATCCACCCACCTCATCATCGATGACCTGCCATATTCACCCAAGTGACCAACAGCCAGCCTTCAGGCAGGTGCGACAGGGCAGATGAAAGGCCACTGTCCCCTGCGAGGTGAGGTAGACATGAAGGAGCAGGTCTGTCACAAAGAAAGGCCAAGGGCTCCAGGGTCGCCTCCCCGGCTTTCTGGATCATTTCCTGGAGGACTGTAACCCCGCTGTGGGTCCCACTGATCGCCTCCTCTGGGTGGAGGAGGAGGACAAGGTCTTCTTTCATTTGCAAAAAGCCCACACTGCAAACTCAATTAACCTACGAAATAATTCTGTCCCTGTCAAGACCCTGGAACTGTACTGACTACAGCCACCACCCCCCTCTCTCTACCCCCACCCCAGGCTGCTGGGAACAGACTGGAGTACCAGAAAGACAGTTTGTAGTTGTTTGCATGCAGACTGTTTGAAAGAACCGGGCACTTCTGAGACATGACAAAGTTCTCAATCATTTTAGCCAAGGCTGTTTGCTTTTGTAATAACTGTGTTAAAACACAAGCACGAGTGTGCAGGCCTCAGTAAAAGTAAACTTCAAGCCAGGGTCTGAACAGCCATGCGGAGGGGGAAAGAAGAGAACAGCCTTCATGGAAAGCTTATCTATGCCTAGCCCTGTCTTGTCACTCTACACACTTGTTTAAATTTAATGACTCGCGTTCAGGGTCTTGGACTTCACCATCCCCCCCCAACCCCCCCACTCCGCACATCGTGCGTCTCCTACACAGTGGTGTGCTGATCCCATGGCACAGTGTGGTAGATCCTCAACATACTAACCATAGAATTACCATGTGAGCCAACAGCTGAAAGCATTGGAAAGTGAGGGGGGGGGGGTTGGAGGGGCCACATCCACATCCACGTCCACGCCTTGGTGAAGGCAGGGAACAAAGGCTCTTAATTCAGAGAATTCTGGAAGTCACAGAGGAAGTAGCCTACTTTGCCTAGGAAACCAGAACAAACACAAACAGAGATAAGGGAACATAAAATACCCAGATTGTTTTTTTCTCCAAGGGAAGGAAACCCAGGGGGATGTATTTTTGCAGAAAAGCTAGAGTGTAAATCTCTGCATGCAAGGCATTCGCCGTATTTTTCTCATCTCTTTCAGATCCTGTTTCGGGCTAATGCCTCATCAGGACTGAAGTTGCAAAAGGCCAGACAAGGGAGGTGCAAATGGATCCCGGGGTGGGGCAGTCCAGGCTACGAGGAATCCTATGGATGGAGACAGAGACAGATCCAAATGTGGAACAGGACCAGGCGTGGTTTACAAAATGCGAAACAAAGAGAAACATGATGGCACTTACGTGTTAAATCCAACTCGATGGATACATACGGAACAATGCCTTCCGCCCAGATGCTGTTAGGCAAGGTTTTTTTCCTATTCTACACTGGAATCTAGTTGTGATTTTTTTAAAAAACTTAGTCCTATAAACAGAAGACTATACTGACTTGGACAGCTAGTTCAGGAAGTAATGTGGAAGCTGGGGCTTCCAGCTCTGACTGGAAGGTTGGATGTGTGGGTCTAACTGTTCCCCCACCTAAGTCGTCTTCAAAAATGCCATCAAAAATACGTAAAAAGCTATAAACCCCCAACAGTAAAGAGAATAAAGGGGTGTGCCTGTCCCTAGTGAACGCTCAGGATGTGGCCAGAGGAAAGAGGAGGGATGAGAACGTGGTGACAGGAAGCCAACCCGAGGTGGACACAGCCTAAGGAGATCCACTCCCGGAAGAAGGTCAGCCTCCCCTGCCAAACCCAGCGAGGTTCCAAGTGCAGAGGCAGAGGGACAAAGGCAGCAGAGAGGCCACGGCATCGCCTTGTGCTGCTCTGCCCCGACGACTTCCCTTAGAGCACCCGGAAACCCAGCATCTTCTATCCACCCGTGCTCTTAGCCTCACCATCAGAGGGTTCTCCTCAGAATGTGCCTACGAGTCCTACCTGAAGCATCTGCACACGCTGACGTCTCAGCTCTGTGACTATCCCAGAGGCAGGGCCATCTAGGGTACAGGTGCTGACCCCATGCACGACATTGCCTCGCACTTCAGTTGACTACACAAGCATGGCCAGGCCCTTCCACACAGAGACAGCATTTTTAAAGTGACTCCAGCTAATTCAAAGACAATGTAGGTAATAAAAATTTAAAAAAAAAAAAAAATCCTACAAATCAGCAATTGTGTCTAAAACACAAAACTATGATGCTGTACCAAGAGGAAATAAACAGACCAAAAAGTTTTAAAAGCCATTTGAAATTTTTAAATAACTTCAAATGCAGAAAATTTATTACAAGTGTTGGACAATAAGATCCAAATGATCCAAACAATAGGTGCTGGAAAATAAAGAGAGAAGAAGAAAGAAGAGACCCAGAACACCAGTTCATGGAGTCAACCAGGCATAAAAAGGAAGAGGCAAGACTGGGAGAAGAAAGAGAAAACATAAAAGACAGAATGCAAGAGAGTTAGAACTTGTGTTTGGGGGGTTGGGAGGGGGACAATTACTGAGAGTTCAGGTCACAAGGAGAGTTGGCAAAAAAGAAGGGAATCTTTAACCCAGCCTTGAAGGACATACAGAATTCTGACCAAGGTGAACCTCTCCAGGTACACGGTCCAGTAAACAAGGATTCAGACCAGCAAAGGTCGCGATGGATGAGCTGGCAGAAGCTCCACCAGCTCAGGTTCTCCACTTGCCAAGCTTCAGATGGCCCAGCCTCTGGTCTGAGTCCCCTTACACCATAGCTCATGGAAACCTCTGAGCCACCTCATAGCTGGCCCTTCTGGATCAGGACACTCAGCCTGGGACAGAAGAATAGTGCAGTGGTGTGTGTGTTGCACGGCTTGCTGGAGCCGCAGGAGAATCCGGACCTGTGCTGTCCTCAGGCTCCTGTGAAGTCTCTCGCCTAATTGAATCTGAAGGGTCGTTCTGAGGGAAACCAGGACTCTGTGACTAGAAGGGTAAGTTGAGGCTAGATTTTCAGAGAGCCTAAATATTAGGTGAAAAGACAGTAAACAACTGGATGTTTCTGAAGAGGGAGTGACACAGTGCAATGAATGTTTTAGGAAGGCAAAGCTATCGCCCATTGGGAAGTCTGGGAGAGAAACACCTCCCAGTGAATCCACTGATGAGTTCCTAGTTCAGTGTACTGTTAGGAGGTGGGGTCTCGCTGGAAGAAGTAGAGCACTGAGCAGGTGCTCTGAAGGGCCTGTCACATCTCTTCCTGGGCTGCTTCTGTCTCTGCTTCCTGGCTCCCAAGGAGGGCAGTGGTCCTCTGCTATTCCTCTCCACCATGCTGTTCCTGACCAGGAACCAGCTGACCATGGATGAGCCAAAATAAACCTTTCTCTTTTAAGTTGTAGATGTTGGGCATTTTGCCACAGCAATGGAATAGTGACTGCGTGGAGCATCTGAGTCTGCAGCAGGCAGCAGCGGAAGCCAAGGGTGTTTCAGTCGGGCTTGTGGAGCACACAAGAGCCCTTCTGTGCTCGTCCCCTGAGTGTAGCACACACCCCACAAAGGCTTGTGGATGTTGCCTGTGCTCCCTTTGCCATCTTTTGTGTCACTCTTTCTTGTTCCCTGTGCTTTGATTCTAATGGCCAACACTTTCCATACATCTTCACAAAGTGGGCTGGGGCTCCTGAAGGGTGTGAGGGCTCGCACCCAGGTGCAGGGTACGGAAAGTGTGGGTCTCGGTGCTCCCCACCCCTATAATCTCTTAATCTGTAATTGGCAAGGCAATTACCCTGACTATGGCTCAGGCATCCGTGCAACAGGACACAGACTCCAGGCAAGTCCGGAGCATCCCGTGGAAGTTGCCGTCTGTGGACTTCACCTTATTCTGCCTCTGCTTCTACCACTGTCTCCAGAGAGAGCACCACCTGAGCCGTTTGTCACTTGTACCCACAATGGCATCTCAAGGTCAGCTTCTCAGGACCCCAAATTGACACTGCAGAGAAAGAGGCAAGAGAAAGCCAGCTGCACAAGAAGGGAAGGAAGAGGGGAGACGGCAGGCCATGAGAGCGATGCTGATACTTCCTTCTTAGCGGCACAGTGGCCTCTTCTGAGCTGTTTCTCACCCATGGCAGCCAGCAGCAAGATGCTGCTCACAGAACACTAGAAAGACCCCGGGCAGCCCCTCGCTCAGCCCCAGCCCCTAGGGCTTCCTCACTCCCACCTACCTGGAGGACATTTCCTATCCCAGAGTACAGAAAACTGGAGGAGGGGAGCTCCCATTCACAAAGCTGTTAGACCTTTGCTCCCTGCGGGCTACTTTCATCTCCTAATTTCCTAAAACACTTGGGGCAAAAAAAAAAATCTTTTTTAAAAATTCTCTTGTTGCAATTAAAGGAGGAGATGAGAGATTCAGCTTACGTTACAGTCTAATTAAACCAGATCCCTTTGAGGCTCATGCGTGGATCAGACAGGAAGTCAGCGGAGGTGTCCCCAGACCAAGCTGCGTGCTCCTGGCCCTGAGAAATACACATCTTTTTATGCCCTAGATTAATTGAGTTAAGAGGCAGATCCCGGGTTGCCTTCATGGGAAACAATATTCTTCTCCCTAGTGAGTTTCTTTTCCAATAAGCCTCATGAGTTCATCCACTGTTCAGAAGGCTCCTCCCACCAGTGACACTCTGCTTAGCTGTTGCCCTGGTCCTTGGGAAGCCTGTGCCATTTTATTGCTCATATCTGTCTCATGCATTAGCTGAAACAACCTCACAGTAGTGGGGCTGATTTATCTTTCGCTGATGTAAAGATCCGACACTGGATTTCAGTGTAAAGCTGGGGGGATGCCATTTTTCACCATTGGCTCAACAAATATTTACGCGGTGCCTGTTGTGTGTCGGGTGCTGTGTAGATGCTGGAGATTCAAAAGTGAGGCATGGAAAAGAAAAATAAACCTGGCCGGGATATTAGTCGGGGACCTCTAGAGAACAGAAGCAAAGGTATATGTGTAGAGAAACATGAGACTTACTAGGGGAAGTAGCTCATGGGATTGGGAGAGGTCCATGACACGTGGCCTGCAGGCTGGAGACCCCACAATGGTCATAATGCTTCTCAGTCGAAATTCAAAAGCCTCAGTCCCTGGGAAGTGGACAGCCAGTATAAGCCCTGGAGAAGAGGGCTGTGCACCCCAGCTCTGAGGGTGGATAACGATTCACCTTCTCTGTTCACCACAGGCCCTGCAGGTGCTTTGGAGGTGTTCACACTGAGGGAAGCGGGCCCCGCCCTGACCACTCAGACTCGCAAGCTGAAGTCCTCTGGGAGCGCCCATGCAGACACATGGAAGTCGCGCTTTTCCAGGGGTCTGGGCATTCCTTAATCCACTCAAGGTGATACCTCAGTGTTAACCAGCACCTCTGAGATCATGGGATCAGCCAGAAAGAAAGAGATGGGGCTCAAAATTACAAAATTAAAGCGCACAATTGTAACTACGGTTAGTGTTACAGGGGTGGGGGATGACATGTGTAGTGATGGTGTGGGAAGCAGGAATGCGATGCAGTCGGGGAGCACAGAGAAGTTTCCTAGAGAAAATGACAGTTTGGCCCCCCTCTGAAGAAGAAGCAGTCCCTGGGTGAAGGAGAGATGGCTGGGAGCTTCCCAGATCCATGGCTTAGTGAAGACAGGAACTGGAAAGAAGCCAGGTAGTGAGGTCTTAGAGATGGGACTGGCCAGGCAGGTGGGGCAGACTAGGAGGGGACTTCAGCATCAGCAGAAGAGGGACTGAGCTCTTCTATGAGCCAGTGGAGGCCAGGAAAAATCTGACAAAGGTGATTAAGCACACAATGGAGAGATCCCATTCCTAGAGGTACCCTGAAAAGAAATGAAAATGTATCTACGCGCAAGGATTTGTATATGAATGTTCAGAGGTTCACTACTCACCACAGAAAAAAGAAACAGCCCAGATGTCTATCAGGTGATTAATGGACAAAAATAAATGTGATATTATAGTGCAATATTACTCAGCCAATAAAAAAGAATGAAGTACTAATTAATATCCACCACAATGTCAACAGATCGGAAATCTACAAAGTGAAAGAAGCCAATCACAAGAGACCATATATTGATTGTATTTGTATGAAATGTCCAGAGTTCACTACTCTATAGAAAACAGAAACTAGATTAGTGATCCTCTAGGGCTGGGAGAGCGGGAATGGGAATCCAGTGAATGCTAATGGGTACAGAGCTTCTTTGGGGAATGATGGAAATAGTCTTAAAATTAGATTGATGTTTGCACAACTCTTAATATGCTAAAAGGCATGAATTGTATGCTTTAAATGAGTAAATTATATGTCAATGAAACTTTTTTAAAAAAACATAATTAAATTTGCATTTTTGCAAAGATTGACCTGGCAGTGCTGTGGGAGGGGGGGAAATTAAGAATATAAAAATGTACAAAGGCCAAAGAGGAGGTGGCTTTCAAGACGGAGGTGGTTGTTGATGAAAGATTAGACTCGTGAGCTGGTGGAGGAGGGGAGCACGGTGCGCCGCTGGGCAGGAAGCCAGAAGGAACGCACCGAGGGGTCACTGCCTGCTGTTTCTGGACATGACGAGCCAGGGAGGGGCCCTGCAAGGCCTGGTGCACACAGCAGGGGCCCAAGAGGCTGCCCACAGCACACTGTGTGCGCGCGCGGGTGCCATCGCCCCCAAGGACAAGGGGAGGCTTGGGCTGAGCCTCCGAGGCTTGCGCTGCTCTGGGCTGGCTTCAGGAGGCCCGGGTCACAGGGGACCAGCTGCAGCAAAGTCAAGAAAGCCAGGATGCCGGAGGAAAGCTGCACCTCTCGAAGCACACGCCCAAGGGCTCAGATGGCCCTGCAAGGTCAGCCGAGCTGTGCACTGCGCATGCTCCCTCATAGCGGCCTCGAGGCTCTGCTGCTCCTCGCGAGGTTGGAGCTGACAGCCACGCTGCCGGGGATGGACAGTGACTCAGAAGTATTCTTTTTCTCTCTAGATATGGTGCTACATGCCTGTAGTTCCAGCACTCGGAGGCTGAGGCAGGAAGACCTCCTCAAGTTAAAGACCAGCTTGGGCTGCGTAGCAAGATCGCGTTTCAAAACCATTTTCCTTTTCTTTTGTTATTGACTTACATCCTTGTCCCTCATCAATAAATAGTCATTGATTGATTTCTATGTGTAGGGTGCTATTTTCCATCCTAGGGCTATGGAGAAATTTAAGATGCCAATCCTGGAGCTTAAGAGGTTTTAGAGCCCAATGCAGAAGACGCACACGGGCATCACAGACACCAGATTATCCGGCTTGTTTGCTAAGTCACAGTCAAGTAAATGCAGTCCGAGGGCCAGAGAATGAATGAAAACACATCACGTCTTCACTTCTCCTTCTACAAGAATGTGAATAGGGATGGGGGAAACGCATTTCTGCTGCACCTCAAACCACACCACTCTCGCCTCCCCCTCTGCTCTCTCCGTAGCCTTCGTGTGCCTGGCACTTTCTTCCTTAAATTCCCTCTCCTCTGTGTCTTCCCTGCAAACTCTCAGCCCGGCCTTGCCCCAGGGGCCTTCCCTTCTTTTTTCTGGTAGTCGGTGTAGCCTCACTCTTGGCTACTTGTGCATTTTGAGTTCCTCTGTCACCCATTATTTTCATCTCCAGCACAAAAAAAAAAAAATGACTGGAGTGCACTTATTCAATTCCAATTTCAAATTAATAAAACAAGATGTATAAAAACTTTGGGAACTGGGCTATCAGCCAAGAGTCCTTCACCATTACAACCAAAGCAAGGTGGTGATCCGGCTTGGGCGTATGGGCATTCCCCAAAGGCCCCTATGCAAGAGCTTTGGCCCCAGAGTTACGCTTTGGGAGCTGCTGTGGATCCTTTAAGAGCTGGGGTGTAGTGTAAGATCCTTATATCTTCTGGGCTATGCTCTCGAAGGGAATTGTGGGACCCCTGTCTCTATGTCAGTTTTCCTCTGCTTCGGGGCTCAGAACACACGGCCTCCGACACTCCTGCCTGACCTGCTATCCTCCGCAGAGGCCTAAACCGTGGGGCTAGCTGCCCAGCCTTCATGATCCAGTTTACATCTGGATATCCCCCACCAAGGCATCACGCACTCATAGCTGGGGCTTTGGGGAAGTGATTGGGTCACAGGGGCAGGACACTCACCGGTGAAGCTGCGTGTGATGTTGGGAGGCGAAGGGTGGTGAGAGGGCGGAAGTCCTGGGAGCGTGGTCTGGAGAGGTCTTGTCTTCCTCCCCCCCTTCCCCCTCCCCCTCCT